>JAIOTZ010000032.1:0-103033 GCA_023374045.1 Limonium bicolor
ACTAAGTCGAAGAGCTTGATGAAACTAAGAGATCGGTGGTCTCGGTTTTCGATTCGGATACGTGAGCTAGAAGTTATGGATTTGAAGTTGGAATATGTTGCTGGTGTTGTATTACGTGAAAGAGAGAAAGGAAGAAGATAGCTACGTGAGAAAGCAACAGCAAATGAAGAATGAAGAGAATGAGAAGAATTCCCTGATTGTTGTTGCTTTTGAAGATATTTAATACATAAAGCAAATAGTGCTTTTCACTACTCACTTATTTGCTCACTGATCGTTCAACCAGCTAGCAAGGTGACGTTTCACCATATGCAAAACCGGCCCCCATTTAAATATAAGGGGTTATGTAGTCTTTATTGCTCAATTAAATTACACATGTTAATATATGTTACAAACTAGCTTATTTTAGTTACTATTCACTAAAACAAGACACGTAGAAACGCAATTCTTACTTCCCCATTAATTTAAACTTCCAAATGTGATACTAAATAGTACACATATTAATAAAAGAGTAATGATGGACATTTAGCCATTCAAAACTCATTTACAAACAATTTTTCAAAAACGTGCTTTATGACTCCTTTAAGCACATTTGTGTTTTAACTTGTTTTCAAGCTCGGTTTTCTTTGGTAATTGATTTAATAGGCTCATTAATAAATAAGTAAGGTCTTGGTAAGTTTATTAAGTCTTAATCAAGACCATCCCAAGTTTAGAGCATATTTCGCCCTTTATTGCCTTTAAGGCATTTAACTGTATTTACTTATCTTTTAAATTGTTTACCAATATTACTAAGACTCTTTTTAGTCTTAATAATTTATTATTTAACGTTTAAACAACATACCAAGGTTTGGGGTATTTCAGTCTACCCCCCTTAAAAGAACTTCGTCCCCGAAGTTCACACTTCCCACATATCATTGGTTTAGAATACGGGAATTACTTATATAATAAAACACTTCCATAACCAACACACCTTACACCACAACCTCGGACTTGAAGGTCCGGGTTCACATACACATCCATCCATAACGTATCATTCTCACATGATTACCTCGGACTCAATGGTCCGGGTACCTTAATAGTATTGTACTCACATAACAACCCTCAGACTCTCAGGTCTGGGTATCCTGACCACCTTTGGACTCATAGGCCCAAGTAACACAATCAATTCAGAACTGAACCACATCAAGACTCATGGTCAAAGTAACATTTATTACACCTATCACACAACATGCCTTAGCACGTACAACAAATAGAAATACCTTTTCCATCTCTTCATGGGCTCGAGTCCCACGTTGAGTACATATACACTGTGATCCCCGCAGAACCCGGTCGCGATGGACACCTGCTGGTCCCCGTTCCTTTGGGAGATCAAAACACTCACTTAATTGTTAACATATGTACTTCTCATGTCACCGGTCCGAAGACAAAGGCTCATACGTCCTCAGCTCGTGAGCAAGTACTACAAAAATATCCTTTACCAGGTTAAGTAAACAGGAGAATCCTTTATTCAAAATATCAATCCACTATTTTGGAAATACCTATTGAAAACCCTTTTGAAAATTCAATACAACTCCAAGTCCAACTTATGCTCTTTGCATCCTTTCTTAATGGTGTTATTTGTGACCACTTATAGGGAGCTTCAAGTCATCCAACCCTGATGTGATCAGCATCAGTGTTGAACTATCCTTCCACCCCAATTTGTGTTCGGCTTCCCTTGATCGCATGCAAATCAAGTTCCACCTCCCACTTCATTTTCAACCAACAATTAATTCAAGCATATTCCACTTTCTATCTTTTGATCCTTCTAGTCATAATCATTACATCTCCCAGGGATAGAACTTAGTCTATCAATTACCTCCATTCGCTTTTAATCAAGTTACCTAGGGAATCTAATTCTTACTAAGTTCCATGTCAGTTTCATACCCTTCGTAAATCACCACACTATATATATATACATGTTTTTAATCAAAATACAATACATCGTGTTACATTTGGTATTATGCTAACACACACCATTGGGGCTTTAGTTCCCCAGGAGTTTATTTACTCCGTAGTACTTGTACTTACCCACAACCATTACCAAGGTAGTCACACCTACCACAATAGTATTTCGCATCTTCTGTGCGCAATTACCACCATTTAACCATGCCAACCACCATAACAAATTATTAATCATGCCAACCATCATAACAATTTATTTTTGTGCTATGCACAACATAGTTCACGTACACTTGTACGGTAAAACACACTAAGCGGTTTTACGCTCTACCCCCCTTAAAAGAGATTACGCCCACGTAATCAACCACTGAACATAGTGTTAAAAATGTTCTACCGTCGTGAAGTGTTTTAACTTCCACGCGGTCCGTTAAAGGATCTTGACCATATTAGCGGTTTAGTTCCTAAACCAAGGATTCTCATTGGAGTTTATCTAACTCATTACCGGTTTCGTTCCTGGCCTATAAGGCTTCTAGGCATTGATTACTAGCCACTTATTCATATTCACAAAGTATATTCATTATTCGATGCATGGGCTCGCTGGCCTCTGTTGCACAACTCTGGTACCATAGAGCTAGTTTTCCCCACCTCTGTTACTGTACTGTACACTTATGTTTATACCCTTATCCTGGTAACCATGGTTTCTCAACCGAAGCGTGGTATCTCTTACCGTGAGCGAATTCGGTGAGTTACAAACCTTTCATCTACCTCCATGACAATTTACAGTGTATACTGCTATGTATTTCTCAATTATTGCCTCAATTCCTTTCGACTTACTGCCGGTTGAGGTTGAGCTACTACCTGATGTGTAGTGCTCTCTCAGTTATTTCCTACACCCGAGGTATATTTCATACCGATATTTGATACTTAGTGCTACTGTAGTCACTTATTGCCAGTCCTGCTTCCATATTTAGTTCTGTACCAGTATCATTTCATTGATATGACCTTGCATTTCATATGCCTCGGTCTTATAGTGTTATAATTCTCTTTGTTCGCCTTCCACAATTATCATCTTCCAAATCCTAGCTATCCCACTCGATCGTTATTGCGCAAACGCAATACCAAAACACTCAGTCATACAGAGTGCAGAGGCGTAACTCTTGGCAGTAAATCTCTCATGCGATTGCAATAGGAATTCACACTGTGTTTTACTGAGATTCTTATCTCATATACCGGCTACTGGCTTACTGTCCAGCTTATTCGTTATAACTTACTGTTGTATCTCCACTAGGTTTAACTCACAACTCTGCTTAATTGTCATACCATCCCTTAATAATATTTATACAACGGTCGCTTAGTACACACCGTATCCTCTTTCATTATACAACATCAACTTACACTGCATCCGTATTATATTAGCTTCCGCCGTTACACTGGGTTTGGCCACCTGTTTGGCTGATTTCTGAATACACCATTTCTCGAGCCTTTATTTTCTTAAGCGTTGTTCGCTACACATTTAGCATCACACACCTATGGTGGTTGCTACCAGACTTAGTACTCTCCCTGTCTACACCACTGTTACAAACACTTTCTTTCGTATTATTTTATTCAAATCATCCTGGGGTAATAACAACATGGTCCATTCTCCACATATTTCCTAAACTTGATCCACACATTTACCTTTCTGTACGACATTACATGGTTTAACAAGGTCGTCACATCTCGATTCCTTCCAAGTTGTCTCTTTGGCAACTTAGGGTCCTACTGTTAAGTGGGTTCCCTTCGGTGTTTAACCCGAGTTTATTTCAACTCTTGAGTTTCTGTTACATTGTCTCATTCGACAATGTTTGATCCAAACACCCCTCAAGGATTGCTCCTGGGTGTTGCTAAGGTTTGCCATTACATTTGGCTTGCACTCATGGTGCTTCAGTAAACTTCGCCCTTATGTTCTTAGCTGGGTATTCGTTCCAGCTACCATGTCTCATTCCTTCAGCTTCCTAAGACATATGTGATGTCTTTACATAACCATCCGTGCTCTTCGCACTTCTACTCTACACATTCTCTTGGACGAATTTACCAATTCCTTTAGTCTTCAACTGGGTTCCTTTACACTTCAACCATTCGTGGTAATCCTTGCTCTCTTGACTTTTACTGCTGACCGTAGTATGGAGTCGACTACTCCCGTGTTTCGGACTCTTCTCGTATACATATATGGGGTATCATACTGATACATTACTACTTACCCGACTAACCCATAAGTAGGTCTGTCAGGCCCACATGCTCCTATCGGAGTGCGGTCGTCCCACAACAGTTTGGTACACTCGTAGTGTCCGTTACACGCCTAGGTGAAGTATTCTGTTGTCAACTCCCTTATATTGTCTTGACAATATACTTCCGTGCTTCCCGAACTCATTCAGGGAAGGTTTATCCACCGTTGTATATTCTGAACTCCATCCATACCGTCGGGTTGGTACCCTCGGTTCACCGGTTTCGTCCAGTTATTCAAAGGTAAACTGGTTTGAAAGAAGGGTAAAAGAAGTATTGGTTTAAAAGAGAATTTGGTTTTGAAAGAAAAGAGTTTGAAATAAATCTGAGTTTGAAAGAAATTCTCCTGGTTTCACAACACCTTCTTGCCTTAACCAAGTCTAGCTTCTTGCTGACTGGTATATTCCCATTTACAAAGGTTAGGCTGTTAAGCCCTTCCACGGTTACGATGATCACATTTAAATTTCTGGGTACTTTACTAAGTAGTTTGTAGTTGTCAATTTTTTTTTTCTTCGAACAGCCCTGTTATAGCTGCACTTGCCACGGCAAGTGCGCCCTGTTAACTGGCTGTCGGTTCAACATGTACCGGCTGCGGTACTGTTTTTGTCTGCACCGTATTCAGTGGCCTCATGGGTCCTTACTTGGATACTCTAATTGGTAACTAATCTCCTGCACAACTTCTCATTGTCCTCCTCTAATAATCATTACTAGGGTGTTTCCCATTCTGGGAGACCCCTTTTTACTTATTATTGCATCCTCTTCGTAGCCCATTCCACGCATTTGTCGTGATTACTGAGACTTGTCTCTTGTTTGGGTACTACGTTGTAGTTCCTTTGTCGGTTGGTATACCGTGGTGCCATTACCTAACATTTGCCGTCCCGTAGACTCTCGTCTCGGGTTTTATTATTTCTCTTCTTGCTGTTGCAAACTGGTAGTTTTCGACTGCTCGGCATGTCGACCCAGGTTGCCGGAAATTTCATTCTCTACACAAGATTCTCCATTCTTCGCTATGAATGCGGTTACATTATGCAGATGGGAACCGTCTCCGGGATACTTTTCGATTACCGTGTGACAGGTTCCATACTACAAGATAGTTAATAACAGCCAGACCGGGTCTTCCCGGGTAAGAGAGGGCTTTCATCTCTCTGGCGTTCCTTCCCAAGTCATAAAATAGGGGTTGTGGAGGGCGGGATGGATATAGTAGGTTTCCAGTATTCACTGGCAGTTCCTAACTAGCGTATCACTCACGCTATCACTCAACCCTTAACCCAAAGTACTAAAATTTTAACTCGGTACTTCCTAGGCTCGGTAATTCAGTCATCAGAGCGATACTTCGCTCTGATACCACTTTTTGTAACACCCCATCCACAACGTCGCACTTTATAACCATCTGCAGCGGAAACATAAACCATCACATTACTTAATCCGTTGGTGTTACACGCCGTTAACCACCCACGTGGCTAACAAGGCTAATACATACATATTATATCGGTCTGATGGACTAGATCCCCGAGCAACTACACCATACAATCCTGATTCCATTTCCAACAATTATTTACATATACATCCCCCACTGTACCGAGTATTCATTAACCAATGCCGATAACAAATTCGGTCTTACTACACCTATAATACATACACCATTAAAGGGCTACCAATGTACAAACTCTACCCCGTCCTACTCTCGAACGGCTTCCAGCTCCTTGTACCTGAAATAGAAAAAGGAGAAAAGGGTGGCCCCCAAGGGGCTCAGCACCTTTGCTGGTATGGTAATCCCGCAGCCCGCATGCTACCGGGCCACGCACAACTAATTGTCGTCTTAGCATGCTGTTGATTATATTTAAATCCTGCATGTAAACCATAAACACACACATTGCATACGCCCAGCTATAGGGCTCAACAAACACCCAACACATCCATACATCCACACATAACAAATCAACATTGTTTCCTTTAACCCTAGAGTGACTCTCCTCTTAATGGAGTTACTTCCTTAACAGACGACATTTACCCATTAATCGGGTTATCCTTAAACGCTTCTTATTATAAACCTGAATTCATAACCATAATCCACATATCCACAATTTACCACATATAACTTCACACCGAATAGGAATTGCAATACATCCATAACACATAATACAACGGGTACGGTTCTCTTAAGGAACCAACCCAACCATAATTAGTTCACTTTAGAGCCTAGAGAATGTTGCCAAACTCATGATAAGCTCGTTCCATAACTTGCTACCGTTTCTTTAAATGAACAGATAACTTAACACTAAGGTGCGTCGGGTACAGTAAACCAAACACACCGAACAACCATTGTATGCCCCAGAAAACCGACGTGAGTCAGTAACATAGCTTTGGCTAAGCTAAAGGGAAGATTGGAAACCCAATGAGTAAACAACCTAACATACACCAAGAGAGTCGAACCGGGTATGACATCGACTCCCGTCCATCACACGCGTGGCCGGAACATGACCGGACTCCTCACCCCCCATTAGTACACATATACTTATAGTTAAGTAGTTAAGGCTCCATTATGGAACCTATCACATCCACACACCATTCGGTATCACAACCGTGTTAAGCATGTAAGGGAGGTTCACACACCTTGCAAACATAACCATACACAACTAACTCACGCATAGCCGTGGTTAGAACGTTCCCAAGGTTTGGGCGTTAACTCCGAATACCGATATCTCATGTGTACCTAGATTTGGTTAGCTAAGGTTTAACACCTATTTGAGGTTAAACGGTATTGGTGACCAGATTCGCCACATAAATGAATTACTATAAACTCATTTCATGTTTTATCTTACAAGGTGGCAAACACACAGAAAAACACATTGGCATACAAGCCGGTGTAATCCGGTAGGACACAGGTTGCAAGAAAACCATACCTGTCTCCGGAGTCCACTCTACCATGTCCACTTAAGTTCCTCGAACAATTCTCGAACAACTGGTACATTAAAGTTGCTTCATTAACATTGGGGTAACATGTTTGTGTAACGTCGAATGACTAGTTAACCCCGTTAACTAGTTAAATGACTTACATTTTAACTTGATTTACTCTCACATTTTATTCCAACTTCCCACCCACCAAATTGTCATTATAACTCACCAAACTTGTCCTTAATAACCTTACAACATCATTATCCATCAATCCCCATCATTAGACACCATTTTCCAACCTTAAACAACAATTTTAGAGTGGTCCGGGACTTGGTCCTTACCTTAAGTCCCGGACCAGCACTTACTTAAAATCTTCGGCGTATTTCAAGGGTGGTCCGGGACCTTGTACTCACCCCAAGTCCCGGACCAAAACCAGTGGTGCACTCTCGGCCTATTTTCATGCATAGTCCGGGACTTGAACCATAACCTAGGTCCCGGACCAAACCTACAGAATTGTTAAAATTGCATTTTTCAAGTGTTGTTGCCTTAGTTCTCCACCTCCATTAATTGTATAAACTTACCATATGATCTTAGGTATATTCTAGTGCCAAAATACCACTTCGATTCACCTTAAAACATTGTCCAACTTGTTACCCAATTTTTTATACATTTTACAAATTTTCGCCATGGGTTCTCTTAACATATCACCATTCCAAAACTCATAGTTTTCACCATTAAACATTCAAAATCTCCTAAATCCATCAAGAACACCATCACACACAAACCTTCACCAAATTACACCACAACACAATATAGTGCATAACTTAAATTGCTTGGCACTTAGGCCCTTAAATAACATAAACCTTAAACACTGAATTTCCACAAGTATATATTGCCTTTGACCTGCAAATACAAACAGCAATACGTATGTCCTTTACTAGTCTTTTGAGAACATTTTTCTAAGTCATTACCATTGGCTCTTTAGGTAGTTTCAATACACAGCGTACGTTCATTTTCCAAGAAATTTTAAGCCATCTTTGGTTAATATAAAACATAGAGGAAACACCATTTTTCTTTGAGTTTCCATACCTTGAAGCAAAGGAGAAGAGTAATACGTGAAAGGATGAACTCAAGCTCCTTCCATGGAGATTCCTCTTGGCACCAAAGTGGAGCTCTTGAAGATTTGAAGGGACTAAGTCGAAGAGCTTGATGAAACTAAGAGATCGGTGGTCTCGGTTTTCGATTCGGATACGTGAGCTAGAAGTTATATGGATTTGAAGTTGGAATATGTTGCTGGTGTTGTATTACGTGAAAGAGAGAAAGGAAGAAGATAGCTACGTGAGAAAGCAACAGCAAATGAAGAATGAAGAGAATGAGAAGAATTCACTGATTGTTGTTGCTTTTGAAGATATTTAATACATAAAGCAAATAGTGCTTTTCACTACTCACTTATTTGCTCACTGATCGTTCAACCAGCTAGCAAGGTGACGTTTCACCATATGCAAAACCGGCCCCCATTTAAATATAAGGGGTTATGTAGTCTTTATTGCTCAATTAAATTACACATGTTAATATATGTTACAAACTAGCTTATTTTAGTTACTATTCACTAAAACAAGACACGTAGAAACGCAATTCTTACTTCCCCATTAATTTAAACTTCCAAATGTGATACTAAATAGTACACATATTAATTAAAGAGTAATGATGGACATTTAGCCATTCAAAACACATTTACAAAACAATTTTTCAAAAACGTGCTTTATGACTCCTTTAAGCACATTCTGTGTTTTAACTCGTTTTCAAGCTCGATTTTCTTTGGTAATTGATTTAGGCTCATTAATAAATAAGTAAGGTCTTGGTAAGTTTATTAAGTCTTAATCAAGACCATCCCAAGTTTAGAGCATATTTCGCCCTTTATTGCCTTTAAGGCATTTAACTGTATTTACTTATCTTTTAAATTGTTTACCAATATTACTAAGACTCTTTTTAGTCTTAATAATTTATTATTTAACGTTTAAACAACATACCAAGGTTTGGGGTATTTCAATGGTTTTGTGAGGATGTCTGCGAGCTGCTTGGTATTGGGGATGTACTGAACCTGGATGAGCCAGCTTGTAACTGTTCTCTCACGAAGTGGCAATCCAGCTCGATGTGTTTTGTTCTTTCATGAGAGACGGGGTTCTTGGCGATGTGGACTGCTGAGATGTTGTCGCAACGCACTGGTACAGGTTCAATGCCGGGGACTTCTAGCTCATGCAAAAGGTGAGTCAGCCAGCTAAGTTCGCATGTGACTTGTCGGAGAGCCCGATACTCAGCTTCGGCGGAGGACAGGGTGACGAATGCTTGTTTCATGGACTTCCAGCTTAGGGGTGAGCCGCCAAGCAAGATGTAGTATCCAGAGATAGATTTTCTGGATATAGGACAAGATGCCCAGTCAAAATCGCAGTAAGCCAACAAATTATATGTGCTGTTCTTATTAAAAACAATGCCAAATCCTAGTGTACCCTTCAGGTAAGATAAAACATGATATGCAGCATCTAAATGTACATTTGTTGGTTGCTGTAAAAACTGACTTAGATGCTGAACTGTGTAAGCAAGATCAGGACGAGTACTTAGGAGAAAATTTAACTTCCCTATCAGGTGACGGTAGACTGTTGGATCTGAGAGAGCCTGTCCGGTGTCCTTGTACAATTTCTGGTTGAGCTGCAAGGGGGAAACTCAAGAATGACATTCTAGCATATCATAATCAGTTAGAATTTCAGTGGCATACTCCATTTGTGTCATGATCATTTTGTCTTCTGTTTCTATAAATTCAATGCCAAGAAAATAATTCAACCAACCAAGGTCTTTTATTATGAACTGTTCATCCAGTTTCTGTTTTAGCCTATTTATTTCTAGTGGGTTATTTCCTGTCACACGAACATCATCAACATATATACCCAGAAAAGTAACATTGCCATCTGATTTCTTAGAGAAAGAGAGGGGTCATTTAGGGATTGGGAGTAGCCAAGATGAATGAGAAAAGATGCAAGTTTTTCATGCCACTCTCTAGATGCTTGTTTAAGGCCATATAGTGATTTGTGAAGTTTACACACTTTATTGGGACCTACAACATCTAACCCTTGAGGTATGACCATATAAACATCTTCTTTTAAGTTTCCATGCAAGAATGCATTGTTTACATCTAGCTGATCTAAGATCCATCCTCTTTTGACAGCTAGAATGATTAAAGCTCTAATAGTAGTAAGTCTTATGACGGGGAAAAGGTTTCCTCATAATCTAGGCTGTATCTCTGTGTGAATCCCCTCACTACCAACCTAGCTTTGAACCTTTCCAAGCTTCCATCAGCTTTGTATTTTATCTTGTATACCCATTTACAGCTGATAGGTTTTTTGTTTGTGGGAAGATCAACTATAGACCAAGTGTTGTTGTCTTTTAGAGCCTTAAATTCTGCCTGCATAGCTTAACCCATCGTGGGTCTTTGCTTGCTTCAGCATAAGAGGATGGTTCTTGTAGAGAGAGAATGCTAGTGAGAAGATTGTTTGTCTGAACTGAGAGAGAGTAGGAGGTGATATGTTTTTGGGTATGATGTTTGTGAGAGAATCCAAAGGAAGAAGATTGGTGGAGGGGGAAGAATGTTGTAGTTGTTGCAATCTGTGTGAGAGGCTATCAGAGAAGGGATCAACTGTTTTTGTAGTTGCACACACATAGTCTTGTAGTTTTGCAGGAGGTTGATGGGTTCTCATGGACCTACGTAGGTGGGTGGGTTGTTCTGATTCTGTGTTCTCGGTAGTGTTTGTGGTGAGGTTTTCTGATTCTGTGCTTTCTAGGGAAATGTTTTCTTATGTGGGAGTCTGTGTATTCTGTTCAGGTTGATTGTTGGTGTTTTGATCTGTGTGAGCATGAGCAGGTGTGTTTCTTTCTTGGGTGGGTAAGTGTTGGGTGGTGGGTGGGTATCGACGGGTCTGGAGAGGTGGCTCTTCATCATGGAGGAAAGTGGGCAGGTTTTCTGTTTCAGAGGGGGGTGTTTGGTTATGCCACAACTTACTCCAATGCTTGTCAAGAACAGGATATATAGACTCAAAGAAAGTTACATCTCTACTTGTTTGTGTGTGTTCTGTTCCTAGTAATTGCACTTTGTAACCCTTTGTATTTTTGGCATTTCCTAAGAAAATAGCTGATGATGATCTAGGCTGGAGTTTGTTTCTAGTTGGGCCAAGGAGAGCGACATAGAAGAGACAACCGAAGTTCTTTATTTCAGTATAATCTGGTGGAATACCATACATTTTTTCAAAGGGGGTTAGATTGTCTATAGCTTTAGAGGGAATTTTGTTTATAACATAGGCGGCATGTTCTAATGCTAGACCCCAGAATTCAGAACTTAGGCCAGATTGGAGAGAGAAAAGATCTTGTAACTTGCATTAAGTGGCCTTGTTTTCTTTCAACCACACCATTCTGTTGTGGTGTGTAAGCACAGCTAGTTTGATGTACTATTCCTCTTTCCTTAAAGAATTCTATTCCCTCTTGCTGCTTCCTAGTTCCCTAGCATTGTCACTTCTTATCACCTTTATAAATTTGTTAAACTGTCATTCTACAAGCTGAATGAAGTCCTTTATGTGTTTCATTCCTTCAGATTTAGATCTAAGAAGTTTGACCCAGGTTGACCGAGTGAAATCATCAACAAAAGTTATAAAGTAACGTTGGCCTTTAAAGGTTTCTGTTTTCATGGGGCCATAGATGTCAACATGTATCATCTGGAAGGAATCTACAGTTTTTATTTCACTAGATGGGAATTTTTTCCTTTTTCCTTTCGCCTGGTAGCAAACAGTACAAGGAATCACACTTAAACTAGGGAATTTCTTTCCTAGATTAGGGTACACAATTTCTGTGGGGAAATGTGTCCCAATTTGTTATGCCATAGAATGAAATCCTTATACAGAGCCTGGTATACATCATTATAGCTAGTAGCTAAAACATAAGTAGATTCGGTAATATCTAAAACATAAACAGACATGGATGCTTTTTGTTTCCTAATCTGTACTAAAAAAATTCTCAAAGCATCCATTCTAAGAAAATATAACCCATGTCTTTGGTATGCAATCTGGGCTTCAAGATTGGTTTGCTTATCTTGCAAAGTACAGTTGTCACAACAAAATATAGCAACCATGTTCAGCTGTTTGATTAACCTGCTAACAGATATTAAATTAAAAGCAAAAGAAGGAACATATAACACATCTTCTAATATCAGCTCATCAGAGATGCAAATTTTTCCAATGTTTCCAACCTTTCGTTTCTCTCCATCAGGCAGTGTAACAGTTCTAGATTCAGATAGCTTATTAAAGTTACTAAACAAGAGTTCATATCCAGTGACATGTTCTGTTGTGCCAGAATCCAAGATCCAAGACATGTGTAATTTATCAGGAAGAGAATCACTTTCAACATGCATTTGATAACAGTAAGGGTTTGTAGTGTTACCAGAAAAACTCCCAAGATTTTTGTGAGTGTTGGTCTTTGTATTTGAATTTCTTTGTTCAACATACCTTGCTAGCTGATCAAGTTGTACGGTGGACAAACCTTGGACAGGTGAGGATTGATCTCTGGCTCCATTGTTGTTCTTTACATCTAGATCGTGAACCGCACCGGCTAGAGTTGGGACTCCGTTGCTGTCCTTAGCCTTCAGCTTGGTTCTTGCTCTCTAGAAATCCAATTAACCACCAACACTCCCCTCTGGTGTGCCCTATCTTGGCGCAGTTGGAGCACTTCAATTGCGCTCTTTTCGTTGTATTTCCAGTCGAAGCATTTTTCTTACTCGGGATTCTTGGGTTTGGTTTCTTCACTCCTGAGTTGAATTTATTTGCCAAGGCAACCGATTCTTCGCTTGTTTCAGTGCGACTGTCAGACAAATACCGCTGTTTCTGGTCTTGAGAAATCAATGAATATGCCCGTTCGATGTCCGGTAGAGGATTCATGAGGAGGATAGTGCTCTTCGCGTTCCGGAAATTGTCGTGGAGACCATCCAAGAACTTCATTAATTGGTCTTGATCATTGTTATCTTGCACCGCTTTCACTGCTCCACAGGTACACCCGCAGACGCATTTAGGGTTTTTCCTTGCCGATTCTAATCTGTCCCAGAGTTTCTTGAGTTTTGAAAAGTAAGCACTCATAGTATCCTCATTTTGCTACAGCCGACCAAAATCCCTTTGAATCGAATAAATTTCAGCTCCATTCGCCAGATCATAATGCTTACAGAGAGTCACCCACATGCAGTGCCGTGGTCTGGTACATGATGCTTTCTCCTATTTCTTTGTCCAATGAGTTGAGTATCCAACTCATCACGGTGTGATTTCACCGTTCCCACATAGGGTACCGTTATGACGAGATCTCCAGTTCTTCAACCTGTCCGTTGATTAGCCCGTATTTGTTTTTCGCCTTGAGGGCGATGGTGGCAGCTCTCTTCCATGAGTCGAAATTCTGTCCCTCCTTGTATTTGTGGCCAATGGTGAGAGAAGAACTATCTGATGGATGGAGATATAGGGGATCATTGTAGTCCGCTTTCAGATCTTGGGGATTTTCTTGATCTTCTAGGTCTTCAGTCTTTCCTTCATCTAGTTCGTCATCTGTCTCCGTCTTCTCGCCTGTTTCTTCGTTCGCCATTGCTGCGGTGAAATACCCCGAACTTAAACATAAGGATTAAAATTAACCTAATACGTATTTAAGGGCCTAATGGTACCTAATTAATATTGGTAAGGAGAATAAATCTAAAAAGAAATAAAGAAACGCTTAAAAAGCGAAAAACACTAAATAAGCGTTAAAATAACCATAGGAGGTACGAGACCTCGGTTAGAGTATTATAGGGATTCTAAAGGCTTAATTGAGTCTAAATAAATATTAGGGAACAAACCTCGAAGAAAACGGATCCTTAAAATGGATTAAAAATACTAATGAACATTAAAGCGCGTTTTTCGAGGAAATCGGGAAAACGTGACTTTAAGCGGGTCAAACAGACTCGTAACAATTTTGGTCAACTAAATAGTCACTAATAAATATTAGGGGCTTTAGAACCAATAAAATTAATTAAACGAGAAAATTCCGGAGAACGGGTACCGGTTAGTGAAAACTGTAGCAACCGGGAAGTCGTGGGGTAAGAATGCAAATAAACAAAGTTAGTGTGTCCACTTTGTAAATAAAAAGTAAAATAATGTGTGTGTGCATATGGGGGCCGGCCAGCTTCCCTCTCACTCACTCCCTTTACTATTTTATAACTCACAAGAAGACAAAGGAAATAAAGAAAGAAAAAGAAGACTCTCTCTCCTACTCTCTTATCCTCACGTACACACCCCTCTCTATTCTCTCTTTTCTTCCTTCTCCTTCTACCTTGCGACAGCCATGGAGAATTAGAGAAACTCACACAACTCCCTCCTTCTCTCCTCTTGTTAACCCATTAATCTTGCTCCAAAAATTACAAAATTAGTACCATTGGAATCCCCTTGCAAAGGAGAACATTTCCCTCCTTTCAAAAATCCAAAAGCTTCATTTTCGTTTTTATGGGTGTTCCCCATTTGAAGATTCAAGTCCACCATTAGAAGCACCTTCACCTCCTTATCATCTTGAGGTAAAAAGAAGTTCGAAAATCCATCATTCCTAGCTCTCATTAGCATTTTAAGAATTTTCAGTTTTGAACTCTTGGTTCCTTGTTGTTCCAGCCGATTTTGGCTCTTTTGTTGGGCTAGGAATCTTGTTCTCTTGCTAGTCAAGAACTACATCCATTCATTGGAAGGTAATACTCTTTCCTAAACCCTAAAACATTAAATTCTAGGGTTAGAGTAAAAATGAATTCTAAATGGATAGTGTGTATTGGTATGGTGGTGTAGCATTGAGTATTGTGTGAAGAAGAACAAAGGAAGAAGAAAAGAGGAGAAGGAAAGGAAAGAAGAAAGAAAACTAGAGAGAACAAGGTAAAGTCTCTTACCTTGAGCTAGTTTGTATTGTGTATTGTAACAGTTTTTGGAGTAGTAAAATGAGTAGTGAATTGAGTAATGAGTAGTGAGTATGTTGTAGTATAATGAGTAATGGTATTGAAACAGTTTTGAAGTTTTAAAAAATGAAGTTTAAAAGCTTGGGAAAACCATGGGTAGTATGTGTATGTGTGCAGGATTTTATTGTTGTTGTAGTAGGACTGAGATGTGAGTATAATGTATTGAGTAAACAGGTTGTGAGAATATGACTATGTGAGCGGAAATAATGTGTGGAGAATGTTAATAATATAGGGGAGACTATGTCAAAGTTTATCTAGGAATTTGAGGACTTAAGTGTTCAAGATGAGAAAACAACCTAGGTAGTGACTAGGTGTATGTGGAGAGTATAATGGGAGCGTTTAGTAGCTTGTAACAGATTTGGGTATGATTTGTTAATGGGATGTAGCTAGGAAGTGAATGGATGTATTTTGGATACTAGGAGTAGCATTAGTTGAGGGAGTAATGGAGGAAATAAGAACCCAAAATCTGTAACAAAGTGCATAGAGGTACATTGGAGAAGTTAGGAAGGAGTAGCGTGGAAGAATTGGTGACAAGAGTGTTGGACTTGGGTATAGATATTGTAGTGGCTGGAGAATGAATTGGAGGGTAAGATAGTACATTGTAGACCTTGGAAATGGCATTAGGAGATGAGAATATGCATGGGGGAAGTAGGAACAAAAATCTGTAGCATTGGAGGATGAAAAACTGTAGTAAGTGTGGAAAGGAAGTGAGGAAATTGGGTAAGTTGATTGATGGATTGAGTAAGGAATTTGGTGGATGAACTAAGGCAATTTGGAGGGCCTAGGTAGTGTTTAAACATGTGGGATTACATGTAGAAGATTGGGAAACAATGGGTAAAGTATAAGAACAAAAGAAAAAAAATGCAAATACTGGGCCGGACCGACCTTGGGACCGAACTTGCAAGGTCGGTCGAGCCCAGATTTACAAAGACGGAAAACTTCTGGAATGGACCGAACTTGCGACCGGACTTGCAAGTTCGGTCGGACCAGAGAAATTCTCCCGTCTGTAACCTACTGGAATGGACCGACCTTGCGACCGGACTTGCAAGGTCGGTCGACGCAAAATTTTTCCGTCTTGAAACTTACTGGAATGGACCGACCTTGCGACCGGACTTGCAAGGTCGGTCAACCAGAAATATTTCCGTCGGGTAAGCTACTGGAATGGACCGACCTTGCGACCGGACTTGCAAGGTCGGTCGGGCTAAAATTTTCCGTTAAGTAACTCACTGGAATGGACCGACCTTGGGACCGGACTTGCAAGGTCGGTCGGCCCTGGAATTTTCACCCGATGTAGCCTACTGACTTGGACCGAACTTGCAAGGTCGGTCGCAAGTTCGGTCGGGTCAAAACTTACAAAAAAAAAACTATAAGACTATGGTTAGTATATGTATGTATGTATATGTATACCCACCTATACATATGTGCATATATATGTAAGTAAACCATTGTTAAGTAATTAAAAGTAAGTAAATAAAATGTAAGTATAAGAATGTGAAGACTTAGTAAGTATGAGTTAGGAAGCGTAAGGGTAACCGAATTAAATTAATGATAGTTAGATTAATTATTCGGTTGTATGTATATCATAGGATTTGAATTGTGAATACCGGAGGAACGTTGGGATACAAGTACAACGGTGAAAGGTATGATTTCTTCATGCCCTGTATCCTAATCTGGTTACCCCGATTTGTGTGCTTATTTGATCACCTAATAAGATAAATGCATGAATCGGACTATATTGCACCTACTTGTGCTTGTTCACATTGTTCTTGACATTTGTCTTGAACAATAGTTTGTATAATTCATGAAATATATGAATGATGATGAAGTGTATTGTATTTTGTAGTGTACTTGATATTGTAATGTATTTGTATGTAAGTGTATATGGGTATTGTATTATTGTGGCTTGAATGTTGACTTCTGCTAATTCCTAACTACCTAACTCCTAACTTAAGTGAGTAAACCGTGAATGAGTAGAAGTCCGATATAGTTTCGGCCACGCGTGAGGATGCGGAGTCACAAGAGGTTGGCTGCAAATCCTGACTCTTAAACTGGTCCGCGGCCCAAATCCCTTAAATGGGTAGCATCCCGGATTGGTGAGTCAAGTAAATCCGGAGGTGGGACGGAGTAGTCCCCAGGGCCGGAGGTCCCGACGATTTAACTTGAGTAAGAGTAAGAGTAAGTAAGTATGGATCCGTAAGTATGTATGAGTATGTATGCGTATGTATGAAGTAACGAGTAAAAGAGTAATCTCCACCCGATTAACCCGGGTGGATCAATGAAGCTAACAAATATTGTATATTGTGCATGTAATGTGTATGTGTAATTCGGAAAAAGGTAAGTATGTATTGGTTGGATTACATTGTATTCCTTGTATGTAATGAACTGTATGTATGTGTGTTGCGCAAGTATTATTGTTTCGTGTATAAGAGCATGTATGCATGTATGTTTGTATGAAAACGAACCGCATGTATTCGACCAAGTGGTCGGCGTACCCTCACTAGTACGCGGGGTATGCAGTTATCATGCTCGGCGAAAGCTGACCCCTTCGGGGGACATTTTTTAGTGTGCAGGTACCCGAAGCGAATATGGTCAAGGAAGAGACCGGAGGCACACCCTTGTAATTAGAAGCAAGTAGTTGTGAGGAACGGGTAGTAAGTAGTCTCTTAGAGAGTGTGTACGAACTTGGAAGAAGCATTGTAATTGTATTGGAAACCTAGTAGACTCGGTTATGAATTTTGTATTGTATGGTTTACGAAGGAGTAAAGTATTGAATGGAACCTTGTAGTGTTCGTTTGATGAATGGAGTATGTGTTGTGGAAGTGTAGTACTCGGGATTCCGGTCCATCAGACCGATGCTGTAAGCAGTAGTAGTAGCCTTGTTAGCCACGTGGGTGGTTAGCGGCATTGTATCACCCATTGTACATAAGTAAATATCCGCTGCGTGTATCTAACGTGTAAGGAGATTGGACGGTAAGCATGTATTAATGGTAGGGGTGTTACAAAAAGTGGTATCAGAGCGAAGTATCGCTCTGATGACTGGAAATACCGAGTTTAGGAAATACCGAGTTAGGAATTAGAAGCTTAGGGCTATGGGCTGAGTGATAGCATTAGAGAGATGCTAGTTAGGAACTCCCGGTGAGTACCGGATACCTACAATGCCAGACCCGCCAGCCGCAAACCCTACTGTATAACTTGGGAAAGGACGCCAGAGAGAAGAAAAGCCTTCTCATACTCGGGGAGAACCCGATCTGGCAGTTGTGAAGCAATCACACAGTAAACAGGAACCGACGTATGGTAGATTCCAAGAAATGGAAGACCCGGAAGTGGATCCCGGTTGAACAACAATAACCACACTTAATAGCGGTAGTATAAACACTCCAACCACAAGGAGGCTATAACTTGCAACAACATGGGGCGACCTGCTTAGCAGTCGCAGAACCTAGCTAAACAACCAGCAACAGGAAAAGAAGCACTAACCGTGCAACAAAATGGAAACAGGAGCAGTAACGGAACCCGAGACACAAGTCTACGGGATAGTAATACTTGAATAATACCACAAACGGTATGCTAGCCGGCTAAGGACATAGTCGGAAGCGGTTAATCCCAAAACTACGATGCCATCAAGGTTGCAATACCTGGCCAATATAGCTCAGACGACTACAAGAACAACCATGAGATATAACCCAATAGGACTACAAGCGTAGTACCTAAACAAGGAAGGCTTAATAACCACCACAGATGTGTGGGAATGAGCCACAAGGAACGACACTAAACCAAATAGAGTGGGAATCTCCAAGGATTGGAGAAGTACCCAGATCTACGACAACCACGTCTAGACCACCAAGAAGCTACCTAAGGAATCGAGCATCCCAACCGTAGATCAATAAGATCAAGGGGAGAGTCGACAAGACTACCAAACGCAAGCAGAAACCTACCAAGATTGGTATAGGACTACCCAAAAACCATCAGTACCACGCACTTGCCACGGAAGTGCAGTAGTAAGGACAGAGATACGTAAAGAAACTCTAACACACCACAGGTACATAGTAATTTACCGTGACTACAATGAAGCAATTACTGGATCACAAAACCCGACACTGAAGGAATGAAACCATGGAAAGGCCTGACGGCCGACCACTGCATTTGGAACACGCCAGTCAGCGGGAAGCCGACTGATCAAGATTTCGAACATGGCTATGCATGAGAGATTTCTTTTAACACCGAACCATATTTAAAAACCCCAAAAATTTTCTTTCAAAACCATAAACCTTCTTTTAAAACCTTGGATTTTAAAACCAGACCAACAGCATTACGGTGGGTATCAAAGAATGATACAAGAGGAGTTGACAATAGAATACTTCACCTAGGCGTGTGGCGAACACTACTAGTTGTACCCGTTACAGGATGTGGGACAACCGCACTCCGAAGGAGCTTGCGGTCCCGACATATAGTTGGGTAAGTGGTAACGTGTCAATATGGTACCCCACGTATGTATACATGTAGTGTGCGACACAGGGAAGTAGTCAACTCGTTCTAGGACCATGAGTGAGTTCAAACCAGAACAGCTGGACACCTCAGACGACCAAGAATCAGGAACTCGGAGAAGAGAATCCATTGAAGATGAGGAATAAGAACTAGGAAGTGCAAAGAGCACATACTAGTAGGTATAGACATTGGATATGTCTCAAATAATCCAAGCAATACCTGACAGCTGGATGGTATACCCACCCTAAACACCGTAAGGCAGTTGCCGACGTGAACACACACATGCTCAACAAAGGGACAGAACTCCCAAGAGCAATCACAAGATTACTACGAAGCACAATCCATAATCGGAGAGAATATGTAAACCTAGTCTCAAGCACTGGGAGCAAGTACAGAGGTCTACACCAACGACGGGAGACGTTATGACCAAAAGGGGGAATAGCTTAACACAACCAATAAGACGATATAGAGGACAAACACATGTTATAGACATTAGCGGATGTAACGGCACATCTACCAAACACCCAGGAGCGATCCTTGGAAGGGGTATCCGCGTTAACAACAGTTGAACAAGCGTTAATGATATGAGCACGGGAGCTCTAAAACGAACACTCGGTTAGGACACCGACGGGATTTCACTTAACAGGAAATGCCCCAAAGATACTGAGAGGACCTATTAATACCATTTGCCTAAAAAGGCCTCCTATGAACGGAAGCGTGATGCCACGACTTACCATGAAGCCAATAATACCTCCAACCTATGGCGGTATACATGGAGTGGAAACATGTATAAGCAGCTTGCAAAGAGCATAGCTTGCAGCAATATGGCTCTAAAGCCATAAACCCGATGCGTTGTGTAACCTTAAACGGTTGCAAAACCCAAACAATTACTAACAAGACTTGCAAGAAATATTGCCTCATACGACAAGAAATCAACAACTGGACCATAAACTCAAACCAACATCCTGAGTGGCTTGGAGTAATGGCCAACTCAATGTCACTGTCACTAGAGCATCAACCTAGTATACAGTTGACGGAGTTCTTAATTACCGCCATGCCTTCTGTAGCAATTGTACGGAGGCATAAGAATCATGATAATGCCAACATTGGCCTAGTCCACACTTGGACACTACGAGAAACCCAAGGGAAGGTACCCCTCGTTAACCAAAGACCACCAATGCGGTGATGATGTGAACCCTTAGAAAAGGCTTCCATTTACTATAACAATAAACCACACAATAGATATTGCCAAGGGGTGAAGGAATAAGGAAATGAGATTTCCAAACCATTACGACTTAAAGGAGTAAGTATACTCCATATGCACCCAAGCATGTGGTAAACCATTGTGTAAACACCAACATAGCCAACCTTGTCATTAGACCTATGAGTGGAGACAAACCACTCAACAAGAACTTTCATTTATCAATGACAGAGTACTCTTCAATTGGAGAACGGACCAGAAAACCCTTGAAGCTTCATGGGATGTCCCGGTGATGTACATACAAGAATAAAACCGCACAGCTAGAGCCTATAACCAATGCTCAGCCTTGGGAGGACAGTAATTGTCAAAAACAACCAATGTGAGTGCACATTGCACACCATGAATGACCAACGCTCAAGTGAACTTGTGAACTGGTAAATTGCTTTATCCTTGGTCAACCAAGATACTTGGTAAATTGTATCACAAGTGATGATAGAATGTGAGGTAAGTTAACCTACACATAAAACCTAAGTGGAATAAGACATCTCCACATTGGGAAGATAATAAGATTGTCGTATGCTACGACAACCGTCATACACACAAACACAGGAAACTCCTAGTGTATTTACACCATGAGGAAATGGTTCCAATGACAATGACAATGAGTAAAGAGAAACTATCACAGTAACGGAAACAGTAAAAACGATGTTGTACAATGAGTAAGAATACGGTGCGCAACAAGCGACCGCTATGAGGAAGTAGTTATGCAATGACACGGAGTATAAGTATCACATGACACACAGAAATATTCTTTCCTATCACATAAGTGACTTACTGTCAAGCGTTTACGCCTCTGCACTCTGTATGACTGAGTGTTTTGGTATCGCACTTGTACGGCTAATGATCTAATGGGATGGCTAGGGATATGGAGAATGTAAACCGTAGTAAACCCTTCTTTTCACCAACAGACATGGCGCAAGCCAATTAAGCAAGCTTAGCAACAAACCGTGCGGCCTAAGGCCAAAGAAGCACGAAGAGTGAGAAACACACTAATAATCACAAGATGTGAATTCCATTGGAATATAAGGTGAAAGGAGATACAGGAAAGTCACTAGGACCGACGCATAGAAATGCAAGGTCATACAAGTAAAGAACACTTGTACTGAACCAGAAGAACTGGTATGATTTAAAAGCTAGTGACAACAGAGGAAGCACTACGGCTAAGTGGTGACTTAACCTCGCCTGACAATAAGTCGGAGGAACTTAACGAATAATCGTAGAAGCACGAATAGCATGTATAGCAGATTACCAGAGAGCTGGTTATAAATCCTACAACTCATTGAGTTCAAACACGGTAAAAAATACCGCATTTGTTTAGTAAACCTTATTCCCATAATAGACGGATAAAAGGTGATGTATAGCACATTAATGATAACACGAAGGGTAAGTAACCCAAGCTATCAGGGTCGCGCAGCAGAAGCTAGTGGGCCCTAGCTAGGAGATTAATATACCTAGTAAGTATGGCAAAATGGCTATTAATGCCTTGAAGCCGATTAAGCTAGAACCGAATTACATATGAGTTAAATAAACTCATATAGGAACTCTTGGTGCAAAGACTAAACCATTGGTATGGTTAAGACCCTTTGACCAGAGCGTACTCTATAGTATACCGTAGTGAAGCTAAACGCTTCAATTTGCCCAAACTGATTAAACCAATGTTTAATAATAATATATGGTAGATTACGTGGGCGTAATCCCTTTTAAGGGGGGTAGAGCGAAAACCGCTTAATGTAAGTTTTGTGAATAAAACACATAAACCGTAATGTGCATAGCACAATGAGAATCAAATTGATGATTGATACTATGTTAAATAAACATAAGTACTCATTCATATTGTAATTATGGTAACTAGGCATTAGACATGCAAATACCATAGGAGGAATATACCCATCTTGTAACACCAATGTAAGAGTATTAGTAAAAAAAAGTAATGAGTAGTGGACGGAACCCCACAAGTATTGTAACCTTTGAAGAAGTAGTACGAATGAATGAGAGTAGTAGATGAATGAAGTTTATGAGTATTGGAATCGCAAGTAAAATATTTGGAACAATCGAAGTCAACTAAATCTTATAAGTGTAGTATTCCTTAGTTAGAATATAGGAGATGATGGTGAGTAATGGATGGAGGTAGTGGAGGTTGATGAAATGAGCAGTTAGGTATTGAACCACGGAGTAAAGAATTTGGGAAGTAGAGTGAGGATGATTGATGGATTGATTCCATCCTTTGGAGATGTATGAATTCGTAATCACGACTAGAAAGAATAAAAAGATATAAAATGAAAACAATTAAATTAATTGTTTGATTGAATCTGATGTGGGAAGTCGAACTTGATCCTGATCAGATCAAGGGAAACCGAACACAAATTGGGGTGGAAAGATAGTTCAACACTGATGCTGATCACATCAGGGTCGAATGATTCTTGAAGCTCCCCTCAAGTGGTCACAAGAATCACACATAGGATAGAAGTAATGAATATAAATTGGAATTTGAAGTTGTGTGTTTTAGAAAAATTTTAATTGGTAGTAGTGAAAGAATTTCCTTTAGTATGGAGAATAAGGATCTGCTAGAAGTGCGTACCGAAGAGGATAGTAAGGTAGTATGTCGTATTATTCCAAGGGCAGCGGGACATAGAGGAGTCCTGTGTCTAGATGACCTGAGTGCCTGCGGGATTGTATGTGTATTGCATCGCTTTGGGGATAGCTTTGCATTGTATGTATGTATAAATTGGTAATGAGGAACCGGATGGTCGGTAGTAGTGCGGTGTTATACCCAAAATTGCAACCCCCCGGAAGAGAGTCTCTACTAATAGGCTAGTTTGGTCAAGTAGCGAGGGTTCCCAGTTCGATCGGAACATTTCAGAGTACCAGGGACAGCTTAGTCATCTCCAGGGGCGCTTTCGTAATTTTTCAAGGCTTCTAAGCCCCCTATAGGCTTTCTCTCTCCTCCAAATAAGGGTCAAATCAGTTCAAAATGCTTTGAAATTTTAACCCATGATAGAGGATGACATTTTGGGCATAATGGTGTTGGAATTTCGATTTTTCGAGTTTCCAATAATTTTCTAGCAATTTCTATTTGAATCTGGCGAGAAATTGAATTTAAAAATATTCCAAAATCCAAAAAATTCGATTCCACTTTAGAAAATTCAGAAATATCATCCTTTACCCATGTGTAAAATTTCATAATCAAATTCCTTTTGGAAGCCCTTGAGCTAAAACGTCGGTAAATCTCGGTTTTTACCGGATTTTTCTATCTTTAAGGAAGCCTATATAAGGAACCTTATCCCATGATCATCTCATAACCTCAAGAACCCTAGACTCTCAAAGAAGGCAGCCGTCTCTCTTTCTCCACGTTTTTGAACTCCAGAGCCACAATCAAACACCGAAATCTCACCAAAATCAACACCAAAACATATTTTTCAACTCCCACAGCATCATCAATCATCAAAACCCCACAAAACACTACCAAAACGTGAAGAACAGCAAGAACAATCAACAACCAGAAGCTTGGTTCGAAATCCTCTCGGGTCTGCCATCAACGGAGCACTCGACGAATCCCGGTGTGAAGAATCACCGTGAATCCGAAGGTAAAACAGGTAGAAATCCCACTTTCCTAACTCTCCACGGTATTATCTGTCTTGCCTCAAAATTTGGGCTCAAACTAACCCCTCTACGCTTCTGTATTGCTGTCTGTTTAAGCTTCTGTCTAATAACTTGTTTACTAAGTTTCGTGCTTAATTCGAATTCAAATTGAGAACTTTCAATCACTAACGTCTTGTACATCTTTCAGGCTACACACCCATAAAATTTGAGCCAAAAACACCTTCGGGAAGAGCCTCAACGCCGCCGTCCGAGGGCGGTCCGCACCCACGGACGTCGTGTCCGGGGTCCCGGACTCCCTGTCCGTAAGCCCGGACGCCCACGGACGGCGGCGGGATTTTTAAAAATTCAAAATTTAGGTTTTCTAATAATGTCCGGGCCCACGGACAGCCTGTCCGTGGCCCCGGACTTTGCAATTTTCTGTTTTCCTTTAATTTCGACTCTTCTGTATAATTAGGTTAACTGGGGTCCGTGGTCTCGGACATGGGGTCCGTGGCTACGGACGTAAGCAAAATTCGACCTAATTCTGCCTCTTAAACCCTAGTTTAGATAGCTTTTAATTTCACTTTAATTTTCTGTCAAAAAAGCTAAAAAACACAAAAAAACAGAAGCTCGCGTACTTAGGTTAAAACGACTCATAATAAGCCGTAATTAAACTAAGTAGAGGAAAAACGACTTCTAGGGGTAATGAAAGTAATTTGAACCCTAAATAAGTCGAATATCAAGCCCCCGAACCCGAACTCTCCTTTCCTAATTTAATCTAGGTCAAAATTAGGTGGCGACTCATAATAGGTTCCAGTGAGCTAGCTCAGGTTTTAATAATTATTGTTATATGACATAGTTATTAATCTTAGGTTATAAGTGGACCTAAAACCCGTTTAGATCATAATCAACTTTAATCAACATAGGATAGGGTTTAAAATCGAGGCTCACAGACTGGCGACTCTACTGGGGACAAACTTCTTAATTTTAACTTGTTTTAATTTTAAGAAAGAGGGCTTAACTCGAAAATGTTTATTTATGGCTTTATTACTCTGTTTGTTTACTTTCATGCGCACTTTAATTTTCTGCACCTTTGCATCATATGAGAGCGAGGGTCCACACAAACCAATTTCACCCCGGGACCCGTTTGAGGGTCCCCTGTCAGGGACTCACACCTTTTAGGTGATGTGAATAAGCGGGGGAAAAGAGGAGGGTGTCGTCTAACCACACCCCCTTAATACCTGGGCCTTAGCCCCAAGCGTTTTCCTGGCAGCGCCCTTACCTAGCCCTTTGTTTGGTCAGTCAAAGACCCGACCGTAGACGCACACCTTCAGGTGATGTGAAAAAAGTGGGGAAGCCCAAAGAGAATGGCGTGCAAGCCCTATTCCTTTGTGGTGACTTGGGCCCAAGCCCCAAGCACCTCTCCGGATCGATCCATACCCGGTTGAATTTAAGCATCTAGTGAGGACATGTTGAATTTGTGTGGGCCTTGTTTGCTTGTATGATCGGCCCATTACCTAGCCTAGAGGTTGATAGGAACTTCTCCTACATTAACCTAGCCCAACCCGAATTGGCGGCTCTACTTGATTGCGGCCCAGAGGTCCTGTTTGGTTTAATATGTGAGTCATTCGGGCTTCAGCCCAAAAGCTTAGACTTAGGTGATTTCTCTTCTGGCCCAATTTGAATTATCCAATTAGTTCTAGGCCCATAAAAAGGAAATCCACCTGAACTTGAAAAAACTCACAAGGCCTGAAAATAAAATCTTTTTCGGCTTAGCAACCATCTTCTCTGGCCCAAAGAAAGTTAGGCCCATTTGTGATTTAGGGACCACTCCAGCCCATGTGTTTTGCTCTAGGCCCAAACACATTCCGGCCCAAGGGCTCATTCTAGTCTAGGCAGACTTCTTATTCGGGCCCTGGCCCAAAACCCTAGATCTAGGTGTCACCTCTCAGGCCCAATCAAAGCTATCTGTTTACATTTCAGTCCAAATTCCAGTTCATAGCCTGAGAGATGCTTCAGCCCAAGCACCTCATTTTTTGGGTATCTTGGCCCACTTGCTTTCAGCCTAAGCTTGTTTCGATCTACCTTGTGAAGTGTCATTCTCACCTTAGTGTCTTTCAACCCACCTCCTCTTGTTAGCTAATAATGGACTTCTTGGAAACAGGCAAGCCCAAATCCAGATATGGCAGAAGGAGGAAATCCGATCAACACCGAGGCCCAGTTGGCCGCTGTGCTGCAAAGGTGCAAGGTATTAGAGTCCATTGTCGAGGAATTGAGGAGTAAGGCTAATCTCCAGGAGACAAATCAGCACACTCTGGAAAAGCTTGTGGATGAAAATCTTAATCGTAGTTACATCGAGATTGACCCCGTTAGGGCCCAAGATCCTCAAACACGTGTAGGGAAGGATGTTCCTGACAACCAGCTAGCTGCAGAGGTCAAAAGGGTTTTTAAAAGGATTGAGCGCATAGAGAAAACCAACAAACCAGCTGGCTTCGATTATTTCTCCACGGCGTCGTATCCCGAAGTTGATCTTCCCCTAAAGCTGAAGCTGCCAACACTCGCTTTTTACAAGGGTTCCTCGGATCCACAGATTCACTTGGCTATGTTCGACCGAGAAATGTCCATCTTGGGGCTCAACGACATGCAAAAAGCCAAAGTTTTCGCACGCTATCTAGACGAGACTCCTTAGCGTTGGTATCTCACTCAGAAGATGAATACCAAAACCTACGAGGAGGTTTGCGAGGCTTTCCTAAATCATTTCGAGTATGCTAAGAACCTCGAGGTCACCAGAATCGATCTGGCAGGAACTCGACAGAAAGACGGTGAGTCCATGTCTGACTCCATCAAGCGTTGGAGGAGAAAGGCTGCAGCCATGCCTACCAGAATGGACGAACATGAGCAAATTCGCATGATAATTGAGAACATGCGAAAACAACACAATCATGAGCTAAAATTTATGTATTTTCCGAGTTTGGACATGTTGATGGGACAAGTCGGTATTCTAGAGGAAAGGATTCATAAGGAAGGGTTGGAGCTCGAATGCTCAAGAAACTCCGGCAGTGGCTCCAAATCATCTAAGCCAGGACCAGAAAAGGCTTATCTTCAGCCAGTAGCTTGCACTCAAAGCAGTTTCCCAGAAGTGAATATGGTTCAACGACCTAGAGCTCCGCATCAAAACTTTAGGACGCTACCCTTACCACGCCGAGACTCATCGCAAAGGGAATTCACCAACATTGGCCGAGCACCAAGTCAGGCGTTTAAGGAGCTTCAGAAGAGAAACCTGCTACAACCCCTGGCCCCTCGGCCAGGAACCACTCATTTGGGAAGGCATCTTAATCAATTCTGCCACACCATCAGTTGCCTGGCCATTGTGCTGACAATTGCCGAGCATTTAAGCACAAGATTCAAGACCTCCTCGAGCAAGGAGTCCAATTTTTCTAAGTATGCAGATCGTTTTATTTATGTTTTCGTGTATCTTCAAATTTTTCTTAGTCAGTTTTTAGTCACCTCAGATTGTAATCTTTACGTTTCTTTCATGAGTCATAAATAAAATCATAGTTCCATTCTCACAATTCCTGTACAAACCATTTTCATTCATTAAAAAAAAAACAAAAAATTGTTTTTAAGGAAAAGGATCACGGAGTAATCATTTCCTGACTATGGAACAGAATGACTTGTCTTTTGTTTCTAAAAGGGTGAACATGCGTTGCCAAGTACCACAACCTATCTCAAAGCATCCAAAATAACCCACGAAGCGGTTCCAAATCCACATCCGTTTAAGTGTTGTCATAAACCCCAGGTCAATGCTGGGGGCAATATGAGTTCAGGATCATCATCTTTAATCTTTCGTTTAAGCGTGTGAACTAGTCTCTAAGTGAAATTCACGAGAGTGTCCTGAGCGGAAAAACCATGAGTGAACGAGCGTGTCATTTTTACACGACTCTGGTGAGACCACATTCAAAGGTGAGGTAAACGGCATAACTCTGACCGAAGGAGATAATTTGTAAATTTACTCTTAGACCTGCGAAAAGTAACAAAGAACAGATACACAACTACCAGGGATGACGAAGCACCTAGGTACAGCACCACATAGCCAAAAGCTTGTAAACCCTGTCATTAAACCCTAGGCATCCCCGCTGAGCCATTCATATATCCCTTTTCGATATTATGAACTCCACAAAATAACCCAGCCAATGATGAATGTCCGACCCGGTGACCAAGGAGGCGAGGAGCCCGACTCTCAGATAACATTCTCATCAGTCCAAAGAAGCAATGCCGCTATCAGCATGACGAAGCGATCCACAAATGGTCCCAGAGTGACACAGGATCAAAAGAGCTCGCATCAAAACAGCTCTCGAGGCCCAAAACCGGGAAACACAAGAACCCCGAAGGCAAAGCCAAGAAAGGATAAAACAAAAGGCAAACCCGAAGTGCCTCGAAGAAATCCAAATGACGAAAAGAGAAATGGTGTAAAGGACAACTTCAAAAGTCCAGGTCCAGAAGCTCGAAAACAATGTCAACATGAAGCAGCCAGACGACTTCAAGACAAGGAAGATGAATCTGAGAGAAGACGCAAGTTGCAGCTTTGGTCACCCATTTAAGCTCCACATACCTCAAATATCCCTCCATGATCCCATCGTCTTTCATCACACCCTATGGCCACGTTATAAGCTTTAAAGACTTCCGACTTGATAGTTGTGTGTCTAATCACGTGAAAGTAACAGATCAAATGCGTAAATCCATCAAATATCGAATTCAATGGTCTAGAAGTTATGATCATGGGCGAGAAATGAGTGCAAACACCAACCACGTCAAGTGTAGGTTAGGGAGCACCACATCAAAGCATAAGCCTCGACCCTGTGAGGGTGAGACTTGTTCGCATGTTTAATCAAAGAAAATACTGGGGGCAATCGATCGTCCCGATCGATTGCCATGAACTCTAGCTCAGATTGTCCTAAGGAAAAAATACTGGGGGCAATTGTTGGTTCCAACAATTGCCATGTCAACACCAATTAAAACCCAAAGCTCGAGCACCACCATCCCACCACAGGCACACATAAGCCCTTACCACCACACACACACTCTCAAGCCCGTCATTGGCCTTACCTCCACAAAAACATCAGGCCCGTCATAACCCTGACCTCCATCCAAAATCACAACCCAATCCCAGGTCTGTCACAAATCCTGAACACCGGCAAAAGCCTTCAGCACCACAACAAACACCACACACTTCCACCAATGACATGTTCATTTTTCAAGAAACAAGTTGCAGATATGGAATTTTTAGTCAGGAAATGATCATTTCACTTTCCTTTTTCAGCAGAGTCTTTCTCAAGCATTGCCATGTTTGACACATTTTTCAACAGTTTCTTGTTTTGGCAAGCTTCCAACAAACACTTTAGTTGCATTTTACAACTTTTGCATAACACCTCAACAATGCCAAGTTTGGCGCCTTTTCCAACAGTTTCCTGTTTTGAACGAGTATCTTTCATATATTTTGATTGCATACATTGCCATGTTTGGCACTCCGGTAATCATTTTTCATCATTTGCACGAGACCATTATCTTTCTAACTCATTTTAGTTCAAGACCCAAAATCAGTGCGAGACCCATCATTTTCAAGACTTTAGTACGAGACATCTTCATTCAGTGCGCGACCCAGAATCAGTGCGAAATCCAGTTTTTTTCATCCGTTTAGTACGAGACTTCAGTGCGAGACCATGCATCTTCATCAGTGCGATACCATCACTTTCATCAGTGCGAGACCTATCACCTTCATCAGTGCGAGACCTATCACCTTCATCAGTGCGAGACCTATCACCTTCATCAGTGCGAGACCGAGCATCATCATCCAGTACGGGACCTAGTATCATCTTCAGTGCGAGAAAAGTACGAGACAGGGCGTGATCTAAGTTGGCGGGGCAGAGGCAATAAGTCCCCATCTTAATGTCAACTTCTCGGGAGAAACAACTAGTGGGCAGTGGCAATAAGTCCCCTTGGTAATCTAGAAGTTATCCCAGCATCCCAGTTGGTGGGCAGAGGCAATAAGTCCCCATAGTATACCAACCAGGAGCATTGGAACGGGTTTCGGTCCCCAGAAGCATCCGAGCATCATCAGCATCATCAGCATCATCAGCATCAGCATCGCAGCATCATCAGCATCACTAGCATTTCAGCATTCTTGCATTTGCATACCACCCAATTTTCACTTGTTAGGTTGTCAACGCCTTAGAATCGCTTGACATTATCTTATTTTCACATTTTAGGTAGTCAACGCCTTGGAATGGCTTGACATCATTTCATTCATTATAGGTAGTCAACGCCTTAGAATAGCTTGACATCGTATCATCCTCATAGGTAGTCAACGCCTTAGAATCGCTTGACATCCCTTCCACTTTACTCATAGGTAGTCAGCGCCTTAGAACAGCTCGACACAACTTGTCGGACTTCAATTGCATGTGGGGTCTTTTAAGATCCAAAATTTTGGGGGTATCACTCAAGCATCAACTAGCCTTCTCATTTCCATTACAAAGTCTAGTTGACGGGGGGCAATCTGTTATACCCAAAATTTCAACCCCCCGGAAGAGAGTCTCTACTAATAGGCTAGTTTGGTCAAGTAGCGAGGGTTCCCAGTTCGATCGGAACATTTCAGAGTACCAGGGACAGCTTAGTCATCTCCAGGGGCGCTTTCGTAATTTTTCAAGGCTCCTAAGCCCCCTATAGGCTTTCTCTCTCCTCCAAATAAGGGTCAAATCAGTTCAAAATGCTTTGAAATTTTAACCCATGATAGAGGATGACATTTTGGGCATAATGGCGTTGGAATTTCGATTTTTCGAGTTTCCAATAATTTTCTAGCAATTTCTGATTGAATCTGGCGAGAAATTGAATTTAAAAATATTCCAATATCCAAAAAATTCGATTCCACTTTAGAAAATTCAGAAATATCATCCTTTACCCATGTGTAAAATTTCATAATCAAATTCCTTTTGGAAGCCCTTGAGCTAAAACGTCGGTAAATCTCGGTTTTTACCGGATTTTTCTATCTTTAAGGAAGCCTATATAAGGAACCTTATCCCATGATCATCTCATAACCTCAAGAACCCTAGACTCTCAAAGAAGGCAGCCGTCTCTCTTTCTCCACGTTTTTGAACTCCAGAGCCACAATCAAACACCGAAATCTCACCAAAATCAACACCAAAACATATTTTTCAACTCCCACAACATCATCAATCATCAAAACCCCACAAAAACACCACCAAAACGTGAAGAACAGCAAGAACAACCAACAACCAGAAGCTTGGTTCGAAATCCTCTCGGGTCTGCCATCAACGGAGCACTCGACGAATCCCGGTGTGAAGAATCACCGTGAATCCGAAGGTAAAACAGGTAGAAATCCCACTTTCCTAACTCTCCACGGTATTATCTGTCTTGCCTCAAAATTTGGGCTCAAACTAACCCCTCTACGCTTCTGTATTGCTGTTTGTTTAAGCTTCTGTCCAATAACTTGTTTACTAAGTTTCGTGCTTAATTCGAATTCAAATTGAGAACTTTCAATCACTAACGTCTTGTACATCTTTCAGGCTACACACCCATAAAATTTGAGCCAAAAACACCTTCGGGAAGAGCCTCAACGCCGCCGTCCGAGGGCGGTCCGCACCCACGGACGTCGTGTCCGGGGTCCCGGACTCCCTGTCCGTAAGCCCGGACGCCCACGGACGGCGGCGGGATTTTTAAAAATTCAAAATTTAGGTTTTCTAATAATGTCCGGGCCCACGGACAGCCTGTCCGTGGCCCCGGACTTTGCAATTTTCTGTTTTCCTTTAATTTCGACTCTTCTGTATAATTAGGTTAACTGGGGTCCGTGGTCTCGGACATGGGGTCCGTGGCTACGGACGTAAGCAAAATTCGACCTAATTCTGCCTCCGAAACCCTAGTTTAGATAGCTTTTAATTTCACTTTAATTTTCTGTCAAAAAATGCTAAAAAACACAAAAAAACAGAAGCTCGCGCACTTAGGTTAAAACGACTCGTAATAAGCCGTAATTAAACTAAGTAGAGGAAAAACGACTTCTAGGGGTAATGAAAGTAATTTGAACCCTAAATAAGTCGAATATCAAGCCCCCGAACCCGAACTCTCCTTTCCTAATTTAATCTAGGTCAAAATTAGGTGGCGACTCATAATAGGTTCCAGTGAGCTAGCTTAGGTTTTAATAACTATTGTTATATGACATAGTTATTAATCTTAGGTTATAAGTGGACCTAAAACCCGTTTAGATCATAATCAACTTTAATCAACATAGGATAGGGTTTAAAATCGAGGCTCACATGCGGATCAGAGTAATTATTGTACATTGGTATGGTATGAAAAGGAGAAACCTTGAGTAACTGATTTGGGATTAGTAAGGAGGAAGAACGTATGGCTTTGGTATTGGACACGTAAGAATGAGTAAGCAATGTAAACCCATAACCTCGAACAACTTTGAGGACAAAGTTCCTAAGGGGGGTAGATTGAAATACCCCGAACTTAAACATAAGGATTAAAATTAACCTAATACTTATTTAAGGGCCTAATGGTACCTAATTAATATTGGTAAGGAGAATAAATCTAAAAAGAAATAAAGAAACGCTTAAAAAGCGAAAAACGCTAAATAAGCGTTAAAATAACCATAGGAGGTACGAGACCTCGGTTGGAGTATTATAGGGATTCTAAAGGCTTAATTGAGTCTAAATAAATATTAGGGAACAAACCCCGTAGAAAACGGATCCTTAAAATGGATTAAAACACTAATGAACATTAAAGCGCGTTTTTCGAGGAAACTGGGAAAACGTGACTTTAAGCGGGTCAAACAGACTTGTAACAATTTTGGTCAACTAAATAGTCACTAATAAATATTAGTGGGGATTTATCAGAACCAATAAAATTTTTAAACGAGAAAATTTGTGGCGGCGAGAACGGGTTACCGGTTAGTGAAAACTGTAACAACCGGGAAGTCATGGGGTAAGAATGCAAATAAACAAAGTTAGTGTGTCCACTTTGTAATAAAAAGTAAAAAATATGATGTGTGTGTGCATATGGGGGCCGGCCAGCTTCCCTCTCACTTCACTCCCTTTACTTATTTTATAGACTCACAAGAAGACAAAGGAAATAAAGAAAGAAAGAAAAAGAAGACTCTCTCTCTACTCTCTTATCCTCCCTCACGTACACACCCCTCTCTATTCTCTCTTTTCTTCCTTCTCCTTCTACCTTGCGACAGCCATGGAGAATTAGAGAAACTCACACAACTCCCTCCTTCTCTCCTCTTGTTAACCCATTAATCTTGCTCCAAAAATTACAAAATTAGTACCATTGGAATCCCCTTGCAAAGGAGGAACATTTCCCTCCTTTCAAAAATCCAAAAGCTTCATTTTTGTTTTTATGGGTGTTCCCCATTGAAGATTCAAGTCCACCATTAGAAGCACCTTCACCTCCTATCATCTTGAGGTAAAAAGAAGTTCGAAATCCATCATTCCTAGCTCTCATTAGCATTTTAAGAATTTTCAGTTTGAAACTCTTGGTTCCTGTTGTTCCAGCCGATTTTGGCTCTTTTGTTGGGCTAGGAATCTTGTTCTCTGCTAGTCAAGAACTACATCCATTCATTGGGAAGGTAATACTCTTTCCTAAACCTAAAACATTAAATTCTAGGGTTAAAGTAAAAATGATGCTAAATGGATAGTGTGTATTGGTATGGTGTTTGTGTGTAGCATTGAGTATTGTGTGAAGAAGAACAAGGAAGAAGAAAAGAGGGGAAGGGAAAGGGAAAGAAGAAAGAAAACTAGAGAGAACAAGGTAAAGTCTCTTACCTGAGCTAGTTTGTATTGTGTATTGTAACAGTTTTGGAGTAGTAAAATGAGTAGGAATTGAGTAATGAGTAGTGAGTATGTTGTAGTATAATGAGTAATGGTATTGAAACAGTTTTGAAGTTTTAAAAAATGAAGTTTAAAAGTTGGGAAAACCATGGGTAGGTATGTGTATGTGTGCAGGATTTTATTGTTGTTGTAGTGAGGACTGAGATGTGAGTATAATGTATTGAAGTAAACAGGTTGTGAGAATATGACTATGTGAGCGGAAATAATGTGTGGGAATGTTAATAATATAGGGGAGACTATGTCAAAGTTTATCTAGGAATTGAGGACTTAAGTGTCAAGATGAGAAAACAACTAGGTAGTGACTAGGTGTATGTGGAGAGTATAATGGGAGCGTTAGTAGCTGGTAACAGATTTGGGTATGATTTGTTAATGGGATGTATGTAGCTAGGAAGTGAATGGATGTATTTTAGATACTAGGAGAGTAGCATTAGTTGAGGGAGTAATGGAGGAAATAAGAACCCAAAATCTGTTAACAAGTGCAATAGGATAGAGGTAATGGAGAAGTTAGGAAGGAGTAGCGTGGAAGTATTGGTGACAAGAGTGTTGGACTTGGGTATAGATATGTAGTGGCTGGAGAATGAATGGAGGGTTAAGATAATACATTGTAGACTTGGAAATGGCATTAGGAGATGAGAATATGCATGGGGAAAGTAGGAACAAAAATCTGTAGCATTGGAGGATGAAAAACTGTTGTAAGTGTGGAAAGGAAGTGAGGAAATTGGGTAAGGTTGATTGATGGATTGAGTAGTAAGGAATTTGGTGGATGAACGAAGGCAATTGGAGGGCCTCGGTAGTGTTTAAACATGTGGGATTACATGTAGGAAGATTGGGAAACAATGGGTAAAGTATAGAACTGAAACAGAAAACAAAAATGCAAATACTGGGCCGGACCGACCTTGGGACCGAACTTGCAAGGTCGGTCGAGCCCAGATTTACAAAGACGGGAAAACTTCTGGAATGGACCGAACTTGCGACCGGACTTGCAAGTTCGGTCGGACCAGAGAAATTCTCCCGTCTGTAACCTACTGGGAATTGACCGACCTTGCGACCGGACTTGCAAGGTCGGTCGACGCAAAAATTTTTCCGTCTTGAAACTTACTGGAATGGACCGACCCTTGCGACCGGACTTGCAAGGTCGGTCGACCAGAAAAATTTCCGTTCGGGGTAAGCTACTGGAATGGACCGACCTTGCGACCGGACTTGCAAGGTCGGTTGGGCTAAATTTTCCGTAAGTAAACTCACTGGGAATGGACCGACTGGGACCGGACTGCACTTGCAAGGTCGGTCGGCCCTGGAATTTTCACCGATGTAGCCTACTGACTTGGACCGAACTTGCAAGGTCGGTCGCAAGTTCGGTCGGGTCAAAAACTACAAAAAAAAAAACTATAAGACTATGGTAGTATATGATGTATGTATATGTATAACCCACCTATACATATGTGCATATATGTAAGTAAACCCATTGTTAGTAATTAAAAGTAAGTAAATAAAATGTAAGTATAAGAAGTGAAGACTTAGTAAGTATGAGTTAGGAAGGTAAGGGTAACCGAATTAAATTAATGATAGTAGATTAATTATTCGGTTGTATGTTATATCATAGGATTGGAATTGGTGAATACCGGAGGAACGTGGGATACAAGTACAACGGTGAAAGGTATGATTTCTTCATGCCCTGTATCCTAATCTGGTTACCCGTTTGTGTGCTTATTTGATAACTAATAAGAGATAAATGCATGGAATCGGACTATATTGCACTACTTGTGCTTGTTCACATTGTTTCTTGGACATTTGTCTTGAACAATAGTTTGTATAATTCATGAAATATATGAATGATGATGAAGTGTATGTATTTTGTAGTGTACTTGTATATTGTAATATTTGTATGTAAGTGTATATGGGTATTGTATTATGTGGCTTGAATGTTGACTTCTGCAATTCCTAACTACCTAACTCCAACTTAAGTGAGTAAATCGGATGAGTAGAAGTCCGATATAGTTTCGACCACGCGTGAGGATGCGGAGTCACAAGAGGTTGTTTGCTGCAAAATCCTGACTCTTTAACTGGTCCACAGCCCAATCCCTTAAATGGGTATCATCCGGATTGGTGTGAGTCAAGTAAATCCCGGAGACGTGGGACGGAGTAGTCCCCAGGGCCGGAGGTTCCCGACGACTTAACTTGGTAAGAAGAGTAAGAGTAAGTAAGTATGGATCCGTAAGTATGTATGAGTTATGTATGCGTATGTATGAAGTAACGAGTAAAAGAGTAATCTCCACCGATTAACCCGGATGGACCAATGAAGCTAACAAATATTGTATATTGTGCATGTAATGTGTATGTGTAATTCGGAAAAAAAGGTAAGTATGTATTGGTTGGATTACATTGTATTCCTTGTATGTAAGGAACTGTATGTATGTGTGTTGCGCAAGTATTATTGTTTCGTTATAAGAGATGTATGCATGTATGTTGTGTATGAAAACGAACCGCATGTATTCGACAAGTGGTCGGCATACCCTCACTAGTACGCGGGGTATGCAGTTATCATGCTCGGCGAAAGCTGACCCCTTCGGGGGACATTTTTAGTGTGCAGGTACCCGAAGCGAATATGGTCAAGGAAGAGACCGGAGGCACACCCTTGTAATTAGAAGCAAGTAGTTGTGAGGAACGGGTAGGGGTAGTAAGTAGTCTCTTAGAGAGTGTGTACGAACTTGGAAGAAGCATTGTAATTGATTGGAAACCTAGTAGACTCGGTTATGAATTTTGTATTGTATGGTTTACGAAGGAGTAAAGTATGAATGGAAACCTTGTAGTGTCGTTTGATGAATGGAGTATGTGTTGTGGAAGTGTAGTACTCGGGATTCCGGTACATCAGACCGATGCTGTAAGCAGTAGTAGTAGCCTTGTTAGCCACGTGGGTGGTTAGCGGCATTGTATCACCCATTGTACATAAGTAAATATCCGCTGCGTGTATCTGACGTGTAAGGAGATTGGACGGTAAGCATGTATTAATGGTGGGGGTGTTACATGCGGAAAGATTCAATGTAGGCGACGAAGCTCTGATACCATGTTAGGCTTGTGAGATCTGGAGATGAGATCGAAGAGATAACAAGAGGAAGAAGACGCAAAAAATAATTGTGTATTACGAATTAGGTTTGTGTACTTGTGAGTGAGTAGAGAAGGGACTGACAACGGTATTATTACTACTAAACTATAGACTGGGGGGGGTAAATTAGTAAAGTACTAAATGGATATAAGGCCGTGCATACAGAAGAACATATTACAACAGAGACATTATAACACTAGTGTATGTACGCCTAATATATAGTGCTCACCATTTGTTTTAAATGGTCAAATAAAAGAAATCAACAACTTCTACTGTTGTATTTGATAGCAGGGTAAGCTACTACTAATTGTTTTTCTTATCATGTGTTTCTGTAGGTGTAGCAGATTTTTGGAACAGCAAGGACTGCATATGCTACTGTAACACCCCACTCATAATCACGTAGTACTCACTCACGTAGCATTAATAAACGACATCTCACAGTGGAAGTCTCACAGCAGTTAAATCTCACTCGGGTGTCACATGCCATTACTCGCCCATACGAGTAAAGAAGCAGAAGTAAATTAAATACGAAACAACACTGGAAATAAATACATAACCGCAGTGATAACGAGATACTAACCTATACATCAATCTAAACCACTGTAACTTAAACGACAAGTGAGCGTCTATGTAATCCCGACTGTATACAACTCCATTAACACTTTAAACTAATAATTATCCTAATACATTGTGAGATCTCGACGGTAATTAAATTCCTAACTACCCGGGTCCCACTCTTTGGCTTCCGTGGTAATCGTCACCTGCAGCAATGCCATAAAGGCTCAGCGATAAATGCTGAGTATGCCGAGCCTGGACCCTATTGGTCACTTAATAGTCAAGGTCGCCATTATTAGGTTCGTTACATGCTTTACCGGTGTACAGGTATATAAAGTTGTAAGCACATGATCGGCGGTAAAATAAACAGTGAATACAGGCATTACAATTCATACACCACAATATACATTTAATCACAAAGCACCCAATCACAACAACGGTAAACACATAGCCGTCAGTAACGGTCATCCATACCAACTTCACATACGGCCCCCCGGGCCCTCACATAACTTAACACATTTTGTTAGCACTGTCGGGAGTTAAGTCAGGACATCCCGAATTAACCTCACTTGGATGGTAGTCCCATGCACACGAGGTGCTCATTCACTTTTCCTTATTAAAAGCGTCCATATTTTGCCTTTCTAAAGGCGCCCATGTTATCACCATACCTGTCGATCTATCTAGGCTCGATCAGGTTAAACCAGAGTAAGCCCGATCCGGGTTAACTCAAGAGATCTCAACGCGCGACCAGTAGCCAATGACTAATTGGATTAAGGTAACCATCCACATATATCCACACTCCACTATTGACTTAGTTAGTCAGTTAAACCGTTACAGTTTTAAATATGGAAAACACCATTTATTTGTTGGCTGCCCTATGGGTCTTACGCATGCGTAGATTCATTCTAGATAATATTCATGTTCGAGTCAAAACTCTAGAGATCGACGATGTCGTATCTCGTCCCTAAGTATTTTACTTAGGTTAGTTGTAACACCCCTACCGCTAATACTGTCATTACCATCCAATCTCCTTATACAATCCAGACTCACGCAGTGGATACTTACATACTCAACGGTGGGTGATACAATGTCGTTAGCCACCCACATGACTAGCAAGGCTACTACTACTACTACTACATACAGCATCGGTCTGATGGACCGGAATGTCCGAGTACTACACACTTACAATACATACTCCAATTACCAAATCAAATACTAGGAGTTCCCATTCATTACAGTACTCCATAAGTTCGATACAATATAATACACCGAGTTTACTAAGATCCTTACACAAATACAACACCTCTTTCAATTTCATGGATACTCATTAAGAGTCTACCCACTACCCATTCCTCACAAACTACATACTTTCTAAGTACAAGGGGTGTGCCACTTAGTACGCTTCTACATTCTACTTTTAACTATCCAAGTGTAGCCACCGGTCTCTTACCTTGACCATATCCGCTTCGGGTACCTGCACACTAAAAACGTTCCCCCTAGGGGGTCAGCTTACGCTGAATATGTAACCCGATACCCCGCGTACTAGTGAGGGGTACGCCGACCACTTGGTCGAATACATGCAGTTCATTTTATTCATACATACATGCATACATGCTTTCATACATAATACTACAATACTTTACGCAAGAATACATACATACATTTCAATACATACAAGTAGTTCATACAAGCCAATTGATACTTACTTACCTTTCCTGAAATGCGCATACACAATACATACTCAATACATGTTAGCTCCTTTTGTCCACCCGGGTTAATCGGGGGGAGATTACTCTTTTACTCGTTACACAATACTTACGCATACATACTCATACTTTACTACTTACTTACTCAAGTCAAGTCGTCGGGACCTCCGGGCCCGGGGACTACTCTGTCCCACCACCGGGATTTACTTGGTTAACTAATCCAGGATGCTACCCATTTAAGGGGTTTGGGCCGTGTGGACCAGCTTAAGAACTAGGAATCGGATCCAACCTCTTGTGTCTCCTCATCCTCACGCGTGGCCGAGGCTATATCGGACTTCTACTCATTCCAATTTACTTATTACTTACGTTAGAAGTTTAGGTAGTTAGGAATTAGTAGAAGTCACACATCCAAGCCACAATAATACAATACATTGCTCATATATACATCCATACGAAATACAATACACAAGTACACTACAAGGTACAAATACACTTCATCTTCATCCACATATTTCATGAATTATACAAACTAGTGTTCAAGACAATAATTATCAAGAACACATAAATCAAGCACAAGTAAGTGCATTATAGTCCGATCATGCATTATCTTATTTAGGTGATCAAATAAGCACACAAATTGGTGGTAACCAGATTAGGATACAGGGCATGAAGAAATCATACCTTTTACTGAAATTTACTTTACCGGATGTCTCCTTGTTCCTTGGTCCTTACTTGTTCCTCGGAGTCTTATTTGAACCAATGACTACATGCCAAATGGTCATTAATACTATGTATTACAATACATATATAATTACTACTCCTATACTTACCACTTATCCCATTGTTCAGTTTAACTTAATGTTCTTAAACTTACAACTTTCTTATTACTTCTCAAACTTGTTTACACTTCTTAGGACCTTAAAAGTCACCAAACAAGGCCTAACATCATCTAAAACCATTACCATTCAATCCCCCATCATTAGGAGCCTTAAACAAATTTTTTTCTTCATCTCTAGTCTGGACCGCCCCTCTGTGGCGGTCCCAGGGCGGTCCACAACAGAAGCTACCTGTTTTTTGTTTTCTTCTCTTCTCTGCACTGGTCCTCCCCACAGGGGCGGTCCCTAGGGGCGGTCCAGAACAGACCCCATTTTAAAAACCGTTTTTCTACACATTCTGAACTCCAAATTCACCCCAATTTTTTTCCACTTATTCCACAATCTTTCCACATGTTTCCTGAATGTTTAAACACCTTAAAACATGCATTTAAACCTCTCCAAATCATTGGTTAAATCCTTACTTCAATTCTTGCTCAAATTCACAAACATCAATTTTTACATTTTGCACTTTGCACACTAGTGCACTTCTAACTTCCTCTTGCTAGTTTCCTACCTCCTACCAACTCACTTAATAACCATTCCATATCCTTTATACCATTTGCAATAACTATACTCAAGTTCTTCATCATTTCCAAGGTTCTGCACACCAACTTTCTTCTAAAATTCAAGGTACTAATACACTGTTTTGCTACAGATTTTGTTCCCACTCCTACCATTCAATACCCCTCCCTATCCATACCATTCCTAGCATCCTAATTTCATTACCTTCCACTCAAGTTCTCGCCATTATCTAGCTCCATTCAAAATCTGTTACAACATGGTTAATCACTCACAACTTCTACCTAAACACACCTAGTTATTGTCTAGGTTGTTCCCTCTCCTTACACATCTAAGTCCTCTAATTTCCATACAAATTTGGGCATAGTTTCCCCTAAAATTCTCACTTTGCCCACATACCATTTCAGCTAAAAATCGATTCCCAATCTCCATATCGATTCACACATCATTACTCACACTACAACACACAAAATTTTCCTGCACATAAACATACATTACCCATGGTTTTCCCAAGATTTTAAACAACTTTACAAGCTTCAAAACAGCTACATTCCCCTTCCTCATTATCCTACAACATAACTTATTATTCATTACCATATACACTACTCATTTGTACTACACAAAAACTGTTTACAATATATACATAAAACTAGTTCAAGGTAAGCACAATTACCTTGTTTTGCTAGTTTTCTTTCTTTTTTTCTTTCTTTCTTGCCTTCTCCTTTCTCCTTTCCTTATTCCTTGTTCTTCCTCACACAATACACAATGCTACAGCCACCATACAATACACAAACTACTACTTAGCCTCCATTTTAACTACCCAAGAATTTAGATGTTTTTAGGGTTTAGAAAGAGTATTACCTTTCCAACCAAATGTATGAGGTTCTTGACTAGCAATAGAGCAAGATTCCTAGCCCAATGGAGAAGCCAAAATCGGCTGGAGCATAAGGAACAAGTAGTTCAAAATCTGGAAATTTTCGTTTTGCCAACAAGGGCTAGAAAAAGATGAGTTTTCAAGATTATTTTCACCTCAAACATCAAGGTGGAGGAGGAGCTTCCAATGGTGGTCTCAAACCTTCAAATGGAGATACCCATGGAGGTGAAAGTGGCTGTTTTCGATTTTTGAAAAGAGAGGGAGATAGGCCTTGGTGAGAGGAGCAAGAATATATGCTCGGTTTTCAATTCGAGCTTTATCGAAGCTTGTACAAGGTGAGGAAGGTGGAGTAGCCATGGAGGAGCCAAATCGTGAGGAAGAAGAAGAACCAGAAGAGAGGAAAGAGAGGGGGGTCTCACGGGGAAATGAAAAAGGAAGGAGAGAATGTGAGTGAAGTGTATATTGTTTATTTTTTTCCACTTTTCACTATTCACTTTTTGCTTTTTGACTTCTTTATTAATTAGCTAGTGTGTGTGTGTGAGAGGGATTTAATAGCCCCTAAAAACCGGCCCCTACATTAATACTAGTTGGAGCGTTTTTCGTCTTTTACAGAAAACGCTCGATAATTTACCCGGTTTTTGGTACTATTCACTAACGGGCCCGTTTTCCGGAATTCTCTCGTTTCTTTAATTTTATTGGTTATTAAGCTTCTATTAATGCTTAATAATAGTTATGTAATGAACTATAATTTGTACGGGTTCGTTTGACCACTCAAAGTCACGTTTTGGGTTTCTCGAAAAACGTGCGCTAAAGCTCTATTAGCGTTTTATTCATTATTATTGGATCCGTTTTCTTCGGGAGTTGTTCCCATATATTATTTAGGCATTATCAAGCCTTGGAATCCACATAATACTCTAAACCTATGTCTCATACCTCCTTTGGTTATTAAACGCTTATTTAGTGTTTCCACTTTTTAAGTGTTTCTTTATTTCTTTGGATTTATTTTTCCTTGCCAATATTACTTAGGCGTCCATTAGGCCCTTAAATATGTATTGAATAATTTTAATCCCTATATTTAAGTTCGGGTATTCAATCTACCCCCTTAAGAACTTTGTCCTCAAAGTGTGTTCGAGGTTATGGGATTACTAATTCATTGATTATACTTATCTAATCCAAAGTGTACATTCTTCCTCCTTACAATTACTAAATCCGTTCTCGAGGTCTATACTTACCATACCATACCAATGTACAATAATTACTTCAATCCCCAACTTACACCAACCATCCGGTTTCTCATTACAAGTTTTATACATACATACAGTTGCAAAGCTATCCCCAAAGCAATGCAATACACAATACAATCCCGCAGGCACAGGTCATCTCGACACAGGACTCCTCTATGGTCCCGCTGCCCTTGGAATAATACAATCCGATATAATACTATCTTCTCCGGTATAGGCTTCTAAACAAACCTCCAGTCTAAAGGAAAATACTCACTACTGCGTAATTAGAAATTTTCTTTAAAACACACAACTCCAAATTCCAATTATATTCATTACATCTATCCGATGTGTGATTCTTGTGACCACTTGAGGGGAGCTTCAAGAATCATTCGACCCTGATGTGATCAGCATCAGTGTTGAACTATCTTTCCACCCCAATTTGTGTTCGGTCTCCCTTGACCTGATCAGGATCAAGTTCGACTTCCCACATCAGTTTCAAACAACCAAATAATTCCATTATTTTCACTTTCTATCTTTTTACTCTTCCTAGTCATAATTACAAATTCATACAACTCCAAAGGATGGTATTCAGTCCATCAATCATCCTCACTCTACTTCCAAATTCTTTTCTTCGAGATTCAATACCTAAGTGCTCATTTCATCGACCTTCACTACTTTCATCCATTACTCTCCATCATCTCTACTATTCTAACTAAGAAGTACAATACTTATAACAGTTAATCGTCTTCAATTTGCTTCCAATAATTTACTTAGGAATACACTACTCTTAGAATTCATTCATCTACTACTCTCAATCGTTTCGTACTATATTTTTTTTTGAAATATAATACTTGTGGAATTCCGTCCGCTACTCATTACTCTTCTTTACTAATACTCTTACGCTAGGGTTACAAGATGGGTATACTCGTCCTATGGTATTAGTATCTCTCATGCCTAATTACCATAATTACAATATGAATGAATACGTATGTTTATTTAACATAAGTACCAATCATCAAATCAATTCTCGTTTGTGCTATGCACATTGTAGTTTATATGTTTTATTCATGAAACTTACATTAAGCGGTTTTCGCTCTACCCCCCTTAAAGGGGATTACGCCCACGTAATCTACCATATGTTATTATTATTAAACATTGGTTTACTCAATTTGGGCATTCTGAAGCGTTTTAGCTTCTTTACGGTTTATTACATAATGTACCCTTGTCAAAGGGTCCTAACCATAACATTGGTTCAGTCTTTGCACCGAGGATTCCTATATGAGTTTATTTAACTCATAATTAATTTGGTTCTAGACTATTAGGCTTCAAGGCGTTGATTGCCATTCTCTCATACTTACTAGGTGTATTAAACTTCCTAGCTAGGGCCCACTAGCTTCTGCTGCGTGACCCTGATAACTTGGGTTATTCACCCTTCTTGTTATCCTTAATGTGCTACACATCACCTTTTTATCCCTCTATTGTGGGAATAAGGTTTACTAACAAGTGTGGTATTCGTTTACCGTGCTTGAACTCATTGAGTTTTAGATTGTAACCAGCTCTCTGGTAATCTATAAGATTCATACTCCCACGATTATTCGCTAAGTTCCTCCGACTTATTGTCGGGTGAGGTTAAGTCACTACTTAGTTGTAGTGCTTCCTCTGTTGTCAATAGCTTCTGAATTATACCAGTTTCTCTGGTTCAGTACAAGTGTTCTTTACTTGTATGACCTTGCATTTTCTATGCGTCGGTCCTTGTGACTCTCTTAAGTCTCCGTTCACCTTTTATTCCAATGGAATTCACATCTTGTGATTGTTAGTGTGTTTCACACTCTTCGTGCTTGTTTGGCCTTAGGCCGCACGGTTTGTTGCTAAGCTTGCTTAACTGGCTTATGCCATGTTTGTTGGTGAAAAGAAGGGTCTACTACGATTTACATTCTCCATATTCCTAGCTATCCCATTAGATCATTACTGCGCAAGTGCAATACCAAAACACTCAGTCATACAGAGTGCAGAGGCGTAAACTCTTGACAGTAAATCACTTATGTGATAGGAATGAATATTTCTGCCTGCTATCTTACTACTCCGTATCATTGTCTAACTGCTTCCTCATAGCGGCCGCTTGCTGCGCACCGTATTCTTACTCATTATACAACATCGTTCTTACTGACTGTGTTAATGTGGTAGTTTATCTTTACTCACTCCCACTGTCGTTGGCACCATTTCCTTATGGTGTGAACACACTGGGTTTCCTCTGTTCGTGTGTATGACGATTGTCGTAGCATATCGCAATATTACTATCTTCCCAATGTGGAGATGTTTTATTTCTATTTGGGTTTCATGTGTAGGTTGGCTTACCTCACATTATTTTATAATTTGTAATACAATTTACCAAGTATCTTGGTTGATAAGCTCTCTTGAGCATTGGTCATTCATGGTGTGCAATGTGCACTCGCATTGATTGTTTTTGACAATTACTGTCTCCCAGTGCTGAGCATTAGTTATAGGCTCCAGCTGTGCGGTTTTACTTTTGTATGTACATCACCGGGACATCCCATGAAACTTCAAGGGTCTTCTGGTCCCATCCTCAACTGAGGTGTATTCTATCACTGTTAAGTGAAGGTTCTTGTTGACAAGGTTTACTCTGTTGGTATTCATTCAATGGTTCGCCATATGCTTGGTTGTGTATGGAGTATACTTGCTCCTTCGGGTCTCTATGCTCTTTAAGCGTTGTGCTTTTACAGTCCACAGCCTCTTGTAGGCGTAGTAGTTTGGAAATCTCATTTTGTTATTTGATTGTCTCTTGGCGATAACTACATGCACAAGTTTGTTGTTATGGTAGATGGAAGCCTTTTCTGAGGGTTCGCATCATTACAACATTGATGATCTTTGGTCAACAAGAGGTGTCTTTCCTCGGGTCTCTCGTAGTGTCCAAGTGTGGACTAGGACAGTGTACTATGCCTCTGTGCTACCATTAGGACAGAAAGCATGAAGGCAATTAAAAGCTTTGTCAACTGTATATAGACTGATGCTCTAGTAACAGCGACATTGAGGTAGCCATTACTCCAAGCCACTCATTATGTTGAGTTTAAATTGGGTGTTTCAGTTGTCGATCTGTTGTCGTATGAAGCAATATCTTTTGCAAGTCTTGTTAGTATTTAGTGTGGGTTTTGCAACCGTTTAAGTTACATAACGTAGTTGGTTTATGGCTTCTGAGCCTTATTGCTGCAACCTATGCTCTTTGCAAGCTGCTTATACATGTTTCCACTCCTTGTATACCCCATATGTTGGAGGTATTACTAGGCTCCATGGCAAGTCGTGACATCACGCTTCCGTTCATAGGAGGCCCTTTAGGCAATCTGGTGCTAATCAGTGCCTTCTTGTAGTTTAGGGTATTTCGTGTTAAGTGAAATCCCTTCGGTGTCTTAACCGAGTGTTCGTTCTAGCTTCCTTGCTCTTATCCTAACGCTTTGCTCGACTGCTGTTAACTCAGGCACCATTCAAGGATTGCTCTTGGGTGTTGTTAGGTTACGCCGTTACATCTGGCTAATGTTTATATTATGTTGTGCCCACTATACCGCCTTGTGGTATCGTAGTCGAGCTATCCCTTTTTGGGTTATAACGTCTCTCGTTCTTGGGTAGACTGTTTATACTTGCTCCTAGTGCTTAAGACTAGGTTTAATATCCTCTTCAATGATGGATTATACTTTGTGGTAATCTTGTGATTGTTCTTGGGAGACTCCGTCCCGTTTGTTGAGTATCGTTGTGTCCACATTAAGCATTTGCCTTACTATGTTCAGGCTGGGTATACTTTCCAGCTGTCACGTATTTGCTTGGTGTCCTTGAGACATATCCTTTGTCTATACTTAATAGTCTGTGCTCTTTGCACTTCCTAATCCTCATTCCTTATCTTCAGATGGATTCTCTAAGTTCCTTTATACTTATTTCTTAGCTGAGTTCCTTCTCCTGGATCGTCTGAGGTGTCCAGTTGTTCTGGTTTGAATTTACTCATGGTCCGTAGAACGGAGTTGTCTACTTCCCGTGTTTCGTACACTACATGTATACATACGTGGGGTACCATATTGATACGTTACCACTTACCCGACTATCTGTCAGACCCACAAGCTCCTTCGGAGTGCGGTCGTCCCACATCCCATATTTGGGTACACTCGTAGTGTTCGTCACACGCCTAGGTGAAGTATTCTATTGTCAACTCCTCTTGTATCATTCTATGATACTCACCACAATTCTATTGGTTTGGTTTTAAAATCCAAGGTTTTAAAAGAAGGGTTGTGGTTTTGAAAGAAAAGGTTAGGTTTTAAAACAATGGTTCGGTGTTAAAGAAGTTCTTCATGGCGTGGCCATGTTCGAGGTCTTGACCAAGTTAGCTCCTTGCTGACTGGTATGTTCTTTGTGCAATGGTCAAGCCGTCAAGCCCTTCCAAGGTTCCATGCTTACAGTTGTTAGGATGTTTATTCATGTAGTTGCTTCATTGCAGTCACGGTACATTACTATGTACCTGTGGTGTGTTAAGGTTCCTCTACATGTTCCTGTTCTTACTGCACTTGCCGTGGCAAGTGCGTGGTACTAGTGGTTTTTGGGTAACCCTATACCGGTCACGGTGTGGTTACCACTCGTATTTGGGTAGTCTTGTTGACTCTTCCCTTCATCTTATTGATCTATGTTTTGGATACTTGATCTTTTAAGTAGTTCCTCTATGATCTTGACATACTGTCATTGATTGGGGTACTTCTCCAAATCTTGGAGATCCCCATTTATTTAGTTTGTGTTTTTCCTTGTTGCTCGTTCCCACTGGTTTACCGTGGCGATTGAGCCTTAACTGGTTTAGGCACTACCCTTGTAGTCCTATCGGTTCATATCCCGTGGATATCCTTGTAGCTGTGTAAGCTATGTCGGCCAGGTATTGTAACCTTTTGGCGTTGTAGTTTGGAGTTAATCACTCCTGACTATGTCCTTAGTCAGTTGGTATACCATTGGTGGTATTATCTAGCTACTGCTGTCCCGCAGACTTGTGTCTCGGGTTCCATTACTGCTCCTTTTCCATTTCGTTGCACGGTTAGTGCTTCTTTTCCTGCTGTTGGTTGTTTAGCCAGGTTTTGCGACTGCTAAGCATGTCGTCCCATGTTGTTGTAAGTTGTAGCCTCCTTGTAGTTGGAGTGCTCATTCCACCGCTATTAAGTGCGGTATTGTTGTTCAACCGGAATCATCTCCGGGGCTTCCAATTCTTGGAATCTATCATATGTCGGTTCTTGTTTACTGTGTGATTGCTTCACAACTGCCAGATCGGGTTTTCCCGAGTATGAGAGGACTTTCCTTCTCTCTGGCGTACTTTCCCAAGTTATACAATGGGGATGCGGAGGGTGGGTCTGGCATTGTAGGTATCCGGTACTCACCGGGAGTTCCTAACTAGCATGTCTCTAATGCTAACACTCAGCCCTTAGTCCTAAACTTCTATTCCTAACTTGGTATTTCCTAAACTCGGAATTTCCAGTCATCAGAGCGATACTTCGCTCTGATACCACTTTTTGTAACACCCCTACCGCTAATACTGTCATTACCGTCCAATCTCCTTATACAATCCAGACTCACGCAGTGGATACTTACATACTCAACGGTGGGTGATACAATGTCGTTAGCCACCCACGTGACTAGCAAGGCTACTACTACTACTACTACTACAACATCGGTCTGATGGACCAGAATGTCTGAGTACTACACACTTACAATACATACTCCAATTACCAAATCAAATACTAGGACTTCCCATTCATTACAGTACTCCATAAGTTCAATACAATATAGTACACCGAGTTTACTAAGATCCTTACACAAATACAACACCTCTTTCAATTTCATGGATACTCATTAAGAGTCTACCCACTACCCATTCCTCATAAACTACTTACTTTCTAAGTACAAGGGGCGTGCCACTTAGTACGCTTTTACATTCTACTTCTAACTATCCAAGTGTAGCCACCGGTCTCTTACCTTGACCATATCCGCTTCGGGTACCTGCACACTAAAAACGTTCCCCCTAGGGGGTCAGCTTACGCTGAATATGATAACCGCATACCCCGCGTACTAGTGAGGGTACGCCGACCACTTGGTCGAATACATGCAGTTCATTTTATTCATACATACATGCATACATGCTTTCATACATAATACTACATACTTTACGCAAGGAATACATACATACATTTCAATACATACAAGTAGTTCATACAAGCCAATTGATACTACTTACCTTTCCTGAAATGCGCATACACAATACATACTCAATACATGTTAGCTCCTTTTTGTCCACCCGGGTTAATCGGGTGGAGATTACTCTTTTACTCGTTACACAATACTTACGCATACATACTCATACTTACTACTTACTTACTCAAGTCAAGTCGTCGGGACCTCCGGCCCGGGGACTACTCTGTCCCACCACCGGGATTTACTTGGTTCACTAATCCAGGATGCTACCCAATTAAGGGGTTTGGGCCGTGGACCAGCTTAAGAACCAGGAATCGGATCCAACCTCTTGTGTCTCCTCATCCTCACGTGGCCGAAGCTATATCGGACTTCTACTCATTCCAATTTACTTATTACTTACGTTAGAAGTTAGGTAGTTAGGAATTAGTAGAAGTCACACATCCAAGCCACAATAAACAATACATTGCTCATATATACATCCATACGAAATACAATACACAAGTACACTACAAGGTACAAATACACTTCATCTTCATCCACATATTCATGAATTATACAAACTAGTGTTCAAGACAATAATTATCAAGAACACATAAATCAAGCACAAGTAAGTGCATTATAGTCCAATTCATGCATTTATCTTATTTAGGTGATCAAATAAGCACACAAATCGGGGTAACCAGATTAGGATACAGGGCATGAAGAAATAATACCTTTTACTGAAATTTACTTTACCGGATGTCTCCTTGTTCCTTGGTCCTTACTTGTTCCTCGAGTCTTATTCTCGAACCAATGACTACATGCCAAATGGCTCAATTAATACTAAGTATTACAATACATATATAATTACTACTCCTATACTTACCCCGTTATCCCATTGTTTCGGTTTAACTTAATGTTCTTAAACTTACAACTTTCTTAATTACTTCTCAAACTTTTTACACTTTAGGACCTTAAAAGTCACCAAACAAGGCCTAAACATCATCTAAAACCATTACCATTCAATCCCCCATCATTAGGAGCCTTAAACAAATTTTTTTTTCATCTCTGGTCTGGACCCCTCTGGGGCGGTCCCAGGGCGGTCCACAACAGAAGCTACCCGTTTTTTTTTTTTTCTCTTTCTCTGCACTGGACCTCCCCACAGGGGTGGTCCCTAGGGGCGGTCCAGAACAGACCCCATTTTAAAAACCGTTTTCTACACATTCTGAACTCCAAATTCACCCCAATTTTGCCACTTAACAATCTTTCCACTTGTTTCCGCTTGTTTAAAACCTTAAAACATGCATTAAACTCTCCAAATCATTGGTTAAATCCTTACTTCAATTCTTGCTCAAATTCACAAACATCAATTCTTACATTTTGCACTTTGCACACTAGTGCACTTCTAACTTCCTCTTGCTAGTTTCCTACCTCCTACCAACTCACTTAATAACCATTTCAAATCCTTTATAACCATTTGCAATAACTATACTCAAGTTCTTCATTCATTTCCAAGGTTGAGCACACCAACTTTCATCCTAAAATTCAAGGTACTAATACACTGTTTTGCTACAGATTTTGTTCCCACTCCTACCATTCAATACTCCCTCTATCCATACCATTCCTAGCATCCTAATTGCATTACCTTCCACTCAAGTTCTCGCCATTATCTAGCTCCATTCAAAATCTGTTACAACATGGTTAATCACTCACAACTTCTACCAAAACACACCTAGTTATTGTCTAGGTTGTTCCCTCTCCTTACACATCTAAGTCCTCTAATTTCCATACAAATTTGGGCATAGTTTCCCCTAAAATTCTCACTTTGCCCACATACCATTTCAGCTAAAAATTCATTCCCAATCTCCATATCGATTCACACATCATTACTCACACTACAACACACAAATTTTCCTGCACATAAACATACATTACCCATGGTTTTCCCAAGCTTTTAAACAACATTTACAAGCTTCAAAACAGCTACATTACCCTTCCTCATTATCCTACAACATACTTATTATTCATTACCATATACACTACTCATTTTTACTGCACAAAAACTGTTACAATACCATACATAAAACTAGTTCAAGGTAAGCACAATTACCTTGTTTTGCTAGTTTTCTTTCTTTCTTTCTTGCCTTCTCCTTTCTCATTCCCTTCTACCTTGTTCTTCCTCACACAATACACAATGCAACAGCCACCATACCAATACACAACTACTACTTAGCCTCCATTTTAACTAACCCTAGAATTTAGATGTTTTTAGGGTTTAGAAAGAGTATTACCTTCCAACCAATGTATGAGGTTCTTGACTAGCAATAGAGCAAGATTCCTAGCCCAATGGAGAAGCCAAAATCGGCTGGAGCATAAGGAACTAGGAGTTCAAAATCTGGAAATTTTCGTTTTGCCAACAAGGGCTAGAAAAAGATGAGTTTTCAAGATTATTTTCACCTCAAAACATCAAGGTGGAGGGGGAGCTTCCAATGGTGGTATCAAACCTTCAAATGGAGAATACCCATGGAGGTGAAAGTGGCTGTTTTCGATTTTTGAAAAGAGAGGGAGATAGGCCTTGGTGAGAGGAGCAAGAATCTATGCTCGGTTTTCAATTCGGAGCTTTATCGAAGCTTGTACAAGGTGAGGAGGTGGAGTAGCCATTGGAGGAGCTCCAAATCGTGGAGGAAGAAGAAGAACCAGAAGAGAGGAAAGAGAAGGGGAGTCTCACGGTGGAAATGAAAAAGGAAGGAAAGAGAATAGTGAGTGAAAGTGTATATTGTTTATTTTTTTTCCACTTTTCACTATTCACTTTTTGCTTTTTGACTTCTTTATTAATTAGCTAGTGTGTGTGTGTGTGAGGGATTTAATTAGCCCCTAAACACCGGCCCCCACATTAAAACTAGTTGGAGCGTTTTTCGTCTTTTACAGAAAACGCTCGTTAATTTACCCGGTTTTGGTACTATTCACTTACCGGGCCCGTTTTCCGGAATTCTCTCGTTTCTTTAATTTTATTGGTTATTAAGCTTCTATTAATGCTTAATAATAGTTATGTAATGAACTATAATTTTTACGGGTTCGTTTGACCACTCAAAGTCACGTTTTCGGGTTTTCTCGAAAAACGTGCGCTAAAGCTCTATTAGCGTTTTAATTCATTATTTGGATCCGTTTTCTTCGGGAGTTGTTCCCATATATTATTTAGGCATTATCAAGCCTTGGGAATCCACATAATACTCTAACCAAGGTCTCATACCTCCTATGGTTATTTAACGCTTATTTAGCATTTTCCACTTTTTAAGTGTTTCTTTATTTCTTTTGGATTTATTTTTCCTTGCCAATATTACTTAGGCGTCATTAGGCCCTTAAATACGTATTGAATTAATTTTTAATCCCTGTATTTAAGTTCGGGGTATTTCATTAGTATACATATACAATCATAGTATCAAGTGTGTTACATCCATTAACAACAATCACATCACATTAAACGCATATGTGTTTTTTTTATAAGTGGATCTATAGTCGACGTAGTATTAGCCCCGTAGGACGTTCGCGCATAATTAAATAATGCGGGAAGATAAGCAATTAACATCCCACAACACACATCCATACACACATACATACAGGCATCACACTCGTTATACAACACACATATCCGAGCCCGAGGAAGTCCTCAGGACATCTCGGATCAGACCCCTTTACATACCGTTCACCAATGACCTAGGTTGCAGTAGACCACTAGCTCGTCAAGGTCTTCGTCGGTAACATGGTCTAAATAACAAACACAATATAAGTCAAACCACATGACTTATTTAAGCTCAGTAAATCCGAACAATACAAATAATCCCGACCTTTCATCCCCGGATTTCAACAGTTATTTGTTAAGGTATCGTTATACGAACTCGTCAGTCGTAGTACATATTAATTACCAACGCCCCGGGTTTATTTAAACGAGTCGGTTTTAAAACGTCTTAGTTGTAGCGTTTTCAAACGTTAGGATTTATTCCTTATATTTACGAGTATACGAATGCGTATTCTCATTAATACTTAAGTATTAGTTTAATCATTCCGGTTCGGTATACGAGTACCCTTTTATATTATGTGGTTGCATGTGTGCATGCAACGTTAATTCGCATCGCATTTTATGCTCATGCATTAACATCATATGGCATTAATATTTAACCATTTAATATTGTACCATATATACATCCTCATTCATCTTAATAAAACTATACTTGATTTATAATTATATGACTTGTAGTATAAATTTATACTAATGTCATAACACTTGCCATTATTATCTTATGACATTAAAACCATATTGCTATATATATTATATGCTCTCGGTTTCACATATATGTTTTTATATGTTGTTTTTATTTGATTTAGTCAATAATATATAAGTTGCATGGTATGCATGCACTATATTATATATGTTCCAACTTAACATATAATTAGCATGTATATATATTCAACATGTGCTTGCAAATTCGTTTATATGCACACCTACACATTAACCCTTCATGATTTATACACTATATTATATGTTACATTATTATCTTATATAAGATGATTATTTCCATTTGTTGCATTATTTTATGCAATTCATATTAAGAACTTTATCTTAATATTATGTAACATTTCATTACATGGGTTATAATTTCCTAAGGTTTATTTTAATACTAACCTTAGTTTACAAATTCTATTTCTTCATAAATTGTCACAGTATTTCATGTGAGCTTTATTAATGATAATTATTTCACTTAATCACATTAATATTGTATAATATCTATAGTTTTTATAACATTGTAAACCATAGTTTATAACTTCATTCCTTGCATGTTATGCATGCGGTTTTAATATATTGTTTTATAAACTATGTTTTGATCACATAAAATCATACAATGTTACACTTATATCTTATACCATATGATATGATATTTTACATCTCATCTAACATTATAACATATAGTTTTGAAAATCCCATATTAATTGTCGCAAGGCATGTAAGCTATATACTTATTAATTCTTCACTTCCCATAGTTTTCATTTATTACAATGTAGTCACACATTATTATACCATGTTATAAATACCATATTTTATAACATTAAACTTTGTAACATATTATAACCTATAGTTTTTAATAAATCATATTATTGCCGAAAAGCATATAGGTTATATTCTTTTTCTTTTCAATTCCCACACTTTCTACTTATTACAATTCCACCACATATTTTATAACATACTATTTTCATCATATATTATAACATTTAAACATTATGATAATTATATCATATAGTTTCACTATTTTCAGAAATTTGCAAACAGACCCTAGGTCTGTTTTGAATTCCACCTTCAACACACTTATTTTCTTATAAATTGCAATCTTGCCCCATATATTATATAATGTTATATATACTATATATATAGTATTTTATTTCACAAATCATTATAACATATAGTTTATAAATTTTTGTAAATACCGAACAGACCTCAAGGCTGTTTTGATTTATTCTTTCCAGCACCCCATACTTTCTATATTTGCAAATTTAACCCACATACCATATAATGTTAGATATAGGTTATATTATATTGTTTTAACATTTATAATTTGTATAACCTATAGTTTTTAAGTTTATTTATTTTCGTACAGACCCCTATGCTGTTCCAATTTAATTTCTGTCCCAATATTTCCCTTAATTGCATATTGATTACACTTATACAATATACTTTCTATATGTCACAAACTATATATTATACACTTTTATCAATATAATCATTTATATAACTCCAAAAATTTCCAAACTTTATAATTAGGATATAAACCATTATAATAACAATCCTAACCCCACATACTTGTCATATTTAGGGTCCAGCCTCAGTTTTATAAACTATACTTTTAATTTCATAAAAACCTTATACTATACTCTTATCTTATTATATAGCCTTTTATTTAATTCCAAAAATCACCAAACTGTATACCAATGTTAATAAGTGTTATATTTACTGTTTTAACACCAAACTTTCGGTATTTACAGTTTATACCCCATAACTTTTATAAATTCAATATTTAACTTATAACATTATTATAAGTTCACAATTTAATTACTTATGTAATTAATTTTGGTCAAAACTTCTAACATGGTCAATTGACCACCAGTTTGACCATAGTTTCAATAAATTACAGTTTTGACCCATTACTTTCAGAAATTACATTTTTCCCCCAAATTTTAATAAACCTTTATAAAATTCATTTTAATAGTTTTAAACGTATAGTTTTCGGTTATATATTATCTAGTCTCCAAAATTTATTTTATTTACAAAACAACCCCAAATCCCATCCGGTAATTATCTATTGATCCTATAATTATTTTAAACTTAATAAAACATAAAGTTAAATAGCCTAAAATACATGGCTTGTTACAAACCTTAATATATAATATAAATTATTTATAAATGTCATAAAAGACATAATTGCTCACGGTTTTAGTTTATATATTTGTACAATATTTCATTAATTGTTTTCTAACCATTTAATTAATCCAATGACATTGTATGTCGCATAAACATTAGGTTAGTTTACCAAACATGTTATATGACATTTTAATATATAGTTTGGCCTTAAGAATTTCTATAAACCTACGGCTTCCATCATTCACCATCTAGTAAGGTTATAAGTTATATTTTGCCACCTACATCATTTTCATGGCATTATATGCCAACTCACAAGCTAAATAAACTACCCACATAATATATAGTATTTTACTACTTAATTAAGTCCTTTATACCAACTCTTGCCCACGGCTTTATTATATACAACATAATGAAATAAAAACTTTACATTATACTAGTTTAGCACACTTACTTAATTTCCACGCTCTTCATTCAGCCAAACATACTCCAAAGCCTACGGCTAGCATATAAATATATGTTTAAGTTAGTTTTTAACCTTAAATCCATAAGGACTTGATTAAGACATAATCAAGAGGTGATTTAGTCATTTTACATAGGTTTATCTCTAGGATTTGATTTCTGCAACTTGTGCAGAATTTTCCAAGCCTCCCACAACACTTACGACAGTTCATACATGCCAAGAAAAGGTGAGCATTAGTCTTATGATTTTAGTAGTATATTAAGGTATTTAATTAGCTTAACTAAAGCATAGTTTAATTCAATTATTTACCTTGATAATGATAGGCTGGAAGGGGGTGTTTGCGCCTATGATTTGGAGCAGAATAAGATGTTAATAACACCACTTAGACTAGTATATTACCCAGTAGAATAAGGATGAGGAAAAACACCATCATTACCAATTTAAAACCACCGTGAGAGACATGTATGGCTTGGTCTTGATAAATCATCCATGTGTGGTCATGTGTACCGAATGAGTATACAAAAAGGAGTAAAATAAGCTGGGGGAAATCAAAGGAGGAAACCGGTAATTACTTAGGAGGACATAAGCTAGTTTAGACATGATCTTACTTTCAAATTCCTCACATTTTCTTCCCCCTTGTTTCTGAGATTCCAGCCGAGCATCCGTCTTCCATAGAGCACCAAATCTAGCTAGAAGTATGGATGGAAATGAGGTTTAGTTTACAGCAATGGAAAGGAGAAGAGGAGATGAAGAGAATGGTGTTTTCTTGGTCTCTTGCCCTTACCTATATTGAGAGTTCTTCCCCCTTGAAGCTGGTCACTACTTACGGTAACAGAAGAGAAAAAAAGAGAGAGTTTGGAGGTGGAAGAAGACGGCTGGGTAAAATGGAGATGAGGAAGAGAGTGTAATAAGTCAAGACTTATCCCTTTACGTACTACATTAAATATTAGGTTGTGGTGAGTCATTAGAGTAGGCTAGATATTTTAGTTGGGTTTCTTAATGAAGAGGGAAACCATGTAAAACTGGCGGCAATGGAGTAGTACTTAGGGAATTATTTGTTTTGGCTTAAACAAACTTTATGTGTTGACATGTCATAACACTCTTATGTATAATATAGTGTACGGTGACTCTTTGACAGGACTTTAATTCTACTAATGGATAAGGGTGGCAAACCAAAGCAGGCGGTGGAAATAAGTATACAAGGTGGGAACGGTGGATTTGACTTGATCATGTCATGATTTAATACTTATTGTACTTTATTAAAGTTGCCTTTATTAGTCATTTGTATACATAAGTGTGACCGGAAATATATGGAGAATACTCCCCTTAATTAACGGTAATGCATGGTCAAGGTCAAGGGATGATCATTGACCATAGTTTGGTTTAGGAATTAAAATGTTATTTTGGGTACTATTCACCCAAAATCACCCATTTTGATTTTATTTTAAAACTTTGGTTTAGACTTTATAATATAGTCTACCATGCCACATAAATGTTATAAAGAATGTAATCTAGTCTTTAGAGTGACATAAAACCAATACTTTTGAAGTTATACACAAAAATGTGCTTAAAGTGTTTTAAGACACATTTTGTGTTAAAGCTTGTTTTCGAGCTTGGTTTTCTTTGATAATAATTAATTACACTCATTACATGATTACTAAGCTTAGGAATTTGATTTGGAATCAAACGGAGGTCACATGACCTTTGAAGCTTGTTTAGAGCACATTTTGCTCCAAGTGACTTTTAAGCATGTTTATGTAGGTTCTTGATGTTGGAGTACTGTCCAACAGCTTCATTACGTTCATTAATGTGTTAATATGCTTAGGACAAAATTTTAGGTCCTAAGAAATTCATTTGGGTATTTATTTACCCTAAACGGTCAAAGGGTGCAATATCTGCTTTATGTTGACCATTGTTGTTTTTAAACTGATTTTTAAGGCATGTTTAGGCCTTAATTTAATTGATTAAATGTTTAATTAATTAGGGGTATTTCAGCTACTGTCTACAATGATTATCGTTTGTTTCAGCAAGGTACAACAGCTAGAATTCTGAAACATCAAAGACTATATATGTAACTGCTTATAATTGACAGGGAAATAGAATTTTCATTGCTATAATCACCAGGGGGAATAGAACAAGTTTTGGTATATTACCTCATTTCAACATAAACTGTTTTCGGCCCTTGTTTTATCTGGTGTAAATAGTCCAGTTCCAATGGTCCTTGGTTTGATTATGTTACGGGGGTGCAGACGAAAGAAGAGAATGAAGAAATTGGAGCTATTCACAACTTTATCTTATTTCATGTCGTTTAGCACACCATGGGCAGGGACTTAAGAAAAGAATGAAGAGAGGTTTATGTTCCTTCTTTGAAATACCCCAAACCTTGGTATGTTGTTTAAATGTTTAAATATGTTATCTAAAGGCTAAAAAGTGCCTTAGGAACATCAGTGTATAGTTTAAATCATAGTTAAAACACAATAAAACACTAAGACACGGGTGTGAGCAAAAACATGCTCTAAGCTTGGAGTGAACTTGGTTAGGACCCAAAGAGCCTACCAAGACTTGATAATATTTAATTATGATTTTATAAGGCTAATTAAGTCCTTAGGAAACCTTGGTAGACAATGAAACCAAACAAAACATAAATAAATGCCTTAAGGGCAATATGGGCTAAAAGTGCTCTAAGCTTGGGATAAATTTGTATAAGACCTAATGGTCATACCTATATCTTATAAATAGGTTAATGAACATATTAAATCAATTACCAAAGAAAACCAAGCTTGAAAACAAGTTTAAATACAAAATGTGCTTTAAGGAGTCTTAAAGCACATTTTTGAAAAATTGTCTTGTAAATGAGTTTTGAGTGGCTAAATGTCCATCATTACTCTTAAATATGTATGTGTACTATATAGTATCACATTTGGGTGGCTATATCAATAGGAAATCAAAAATTTCACTTCTATGTGCCTTGTTTTTATGAATAGTGATTTTTATAAGCTAGTTTGTAACATATGTTATCATAAGTAATTAAATTGACAAATAAAGAATAAAATGCCCTTATGTAATAAAGGGGGCCGGTTTCCTTAAGGTGTGACTCACCACTCTCTTATTAATTTACTAAGAAAAGAAAGGATGACTAATTAAGGTACTATTTGCTTTATAAGTTACAAATATCTTCTAAAAAGCAAGTCTATCTTCATTCTCCCTTCCTTTCTCATTTCACACGGTTCCAACCTTCTCCTTCCTCCCTTCTTGCTGTTCTCTCACGGTAATACAACACCATCACCATGGAAGTCCATCTTTGACCTCTTGTAAAATCTAGCTCACTTATCCAAATAAAAAACAAACACCACCAATCTCTTCCTCTTATCAAGCTCTTCATTTCTATCTTCTCAAAACTTCAAGAGCCCCATTTCGGTGCCATGGATTTATACCATTGAAGGAGCTTGAGCTTGTCTTTCCACATATTATTGATCTCCTTTGCTTCTAGGTAAGGAATCTCAAAGAAAAACCAAGTTTCCTCCATGTTTTGTGTGTGACCGAAAATACTCATTGATGGAGCTCTTTGTGTGACTTTGTTCTAGCTTTGTTCCAATCTCTTATGGACTAGGTGGAGTCCTCTCTTCATAGATATTCAAACTCCCTTCAAAGATCAAGGTAAAACAACTACATTAATGTTTTTGAAATAATGTAAACCTAGGGTTTACAATGAGATGAAGCATAAAGCTTATATACTCATTTCAATATTGGTATATTGTTTAGTAGTTGACAAGGAAAGAAATGCCTTACCGGTTTTAAGAGGAAACAAGAAAGAAGTTTGAGTGGAAAAGAGGTAAATATGCTATCTCAATGTGGTTTAATGCCTTAGGAGAAATGAGCTTATAATGCTTGCTAAAACTACCTAAAGAGCAAATGGTGAATGACTTAGTAAGGTGTTCTCAAGGAGACTAGTAAAGGAACATATGTCTTGGTGTGTGTAATTGCAGGTCAAAGGCTTATGTATTGTGGAAATTCAGTGTTTAAGGATTATGCAATTTAAGGGCCTAAGAGCCATGTTATTTAAGGGCCTAAGTGCCAAGCAATTTAAATTGTGCACTATATTGTGATGTAGTGTAAATTGGGTGAAGTCTTGTGTGTGATGGTGTTCTTGATGGATTTAGGTGTTCTTGAGTGTTTAATGGTGAAAACTATGAGCTTTGGAATGATGATGTGCTAAGAGAACCTATGGCAAAATTTGTAAAATGTATAAGGAGTTTTAAGTGCTTAAATGAACTTGGGTGAACTAGGAATGGTTAGGAATGGATACATGCTTCACTAAGGAAAGAAAACATGCATTAAGGTGTTCTATGGTGCTATAAGGATTTAGGCATTGTCTTGGGAGTTCTAGGAATTCAGTATGTGTTTTGAGAATGTATTTAAGTCTTGGAGAAGTTTGTTAAGGTTTAGGAATGTTGATGTACAAGGAAGAAATGATGTTTAAGTAAGATGTGAAAAAGGAGATTTAGTTGGTAAGAAATGATGCTTGGGAGATGATGTTAAAATAAGGAGAAAACATTATGGGCATAGTGGTTATCATAGGCATGAAACACCACTTGGAAAACTAAGGAGGTAATAACATAAGTGTTAGGAATTTTGGTATGAAATGAGTAAGTGCTTAAGGTGATAGATAATGAGTTACATGGTTGTTGTATGGGGATATAAGTGTACTAAATGATGTTAGAACATATTAGGATACATGAGGTGAAGTTTGGAGTCAAATGGGATTGTAGAAACAAAGGTCTGGAGCCGACCGACCTTGCGACCGAACTTGCCAAGGTCGGTCGAGCTCATTTTACACTACCGAGAGGAGTTTCTGGAATGGACCGACCTTGGGGACCGGACTTGCAAGGTCGGTCGGGCTTGTATTTTGTGTACGGATTGAGTTTCTGGAACCGACCGAACATGGGACCGGACATAGCAAGTTCGGTCGGGTTGAATTTTCAAAGGGAAGAAACTCTCGGGAATGGACCGAACATGCGACCGAACTTACAAGGTCGGTCGGAGTAGAAAATTTTGACGGGAATATGTTCTGGAATGGACCGACCTTGTACAAGGTCGGTCGGTAAGGTCGGTCGGACCAAAAATGTTGTTTATGGTTATAAAATGATATGTAATGATGGGGATTGATAGGTAATGATGTTATAAAGTTGTTAAGGACATGTTAGGTGAGTTTTAATGACAATTAAGTGGGTGAAAAGTTGTATTAAAATGTGAGAGTGAAACATGTTAAAAATGTAAAGGTATTTAACTAATTAAACGGGGTTAACCATGGTCATTCGACGTTACACAAACATGTTACCCCAATGTTAACGAAGGTAACTTTAATGTATCAGTTGTTCGAGAATTGTTCGAGGAACGTAAGTGGACTTGGTAAAGTGGACTCCGGTGACAGGTATAGTTTTCTTGCAACCTGTGTCCTACCGGATTACACCGGCTTGTATGCCAATATGTTTTTCTGAGTGTTTGCCACCTTGTAAGATTAAAACATGTAATGAGTTTATAGTAATTCATTTATGTGGCGAATTTGGCCTCGATACCATTTAACCTCAAATATGTGTTAAACCTTAGCTAACCAAATCTAGGAACACATGAGTGATCGGTATTCGGAGTTAACGGCCCAAACCTTGGGAACGTTCTAACCACGGCTATGTGTGAGTTAGATGGATATTGTTGTTGTATGCAAGTGTGTGAACCTCCCTTGTGCTTAACTCGGTTATGATACCGTATGGTGTGTGGATGTGGTAGGCTCCATAATGGATCTCTAAATATTATTTATAAGTATATATGTACTAATGGGGGTGAGGAGTCCACTCTCATGTTCCTTACGGTCACGTGCCGCAAGTGTGATGGACGGGAGTCGATGTCAATCCGGTTAGGCTCTCTTGGTGTATGTATAGGTTGTATTCCAATTTGGTTTCGACCTTCCCTTAGCTTATCAAAAGTAGGTTACTGACTCACGTCGGGCCACAGGGGCATACAAATGTTATTTCGGTGGCTTGGGATTAATATATCCGACACAACCTTGGGGTTAAGTAACCGTTCGATATAACTGGACGGTAACGAGGTTGGGTAACGAGCTTAGCATGAGATTGGCAATAAATATCTAGGATCACTATATACTAACTATGGTGGAAGGTTCCTTGTGTGAACCGATCTTATGGGTGTTTGTGTTGTTATTGTGCTAAGCAATTTCCCTGCTATGCTATGCGATGTATACGTTAGGTGTTTAAAATGATTGCGATGTATCATGGTACGCCCGAAACAAGAAAGGTTTTGTTATGATTTGTTATGTGAGGAAATGAGATAGTTGTAGGATATGGAGTGTGTGGATCATGGAAATGAATCCCAGGTTGTGACAAGAGGCGTTTAGGATAACCCGATTAATGGGTACGGTCGTTCATAAGGAAGTAGCTCGTTCTAGAGGAGAGCCAACTCTAGGGTTAAAGGAATCATGGATGATTTGTTAAGTGTAGAGTGTTGGATATATGTGAGCCCTATTGTTGGGTGTATGCAAAGTGCTGTGTTTTATGGTTGTATGCATGATTTTTAAATATAATCAACGGCATGCTAAGATGACAATTAGTTGTGAGTGGCCAGGTAGCATGTGGGCTGCGGGATTACCATACCAGCAAAGGTGCTGAGCCCCTTGGGGGGCCACCCTTTCTCTCCTTTTCTATTTCAAGTACAAGGAGCTGGAAGCCGTGCGAGAGTAGGACGGGGGTAGATGTTATACATGGGTAGCCATTTAAATGGCGTAAGCATTGTAAGCGTAGTAAGGACGAAATTGTTATCGGCATTAGTTTGTAAGAAATACTCGGTACAGTGGGAATGTAGTATAGAAAAATGTTGGAAATGGAATAAGGGATTGTAGTGTGTAGTGCTGGGAATCTAGTCCATCAGACCGATACAATGTACATGTATTAGCCTGTTAGCCAACGTGGGGGTTTAACGGCGTTGTAACACCATTGAATAAGTAATGTGATGAGTTGAGATTTCCGCTGCAGTTTGATGATAAGTGTACGGTGGTGGTTGGGGTGTTACATTCTTTGCCAGTAGACACGAAGGAGAGTGAGGAGCAGAACAAAGAAGAGAATAAAGCCCTAGTGATCTATCAGTTTAAGGCGTAGACAGTAGAAGGTCATGAAAAAAAATGCAGCAGTTTCCAATGATTTTCTCACTTGCTCGCCAGTAAGCATTAACAAAAGAGTGGAGGAGAGTTATGAAATCTGTTGTGCGAAATGTATTATTGGGCATGTGCATCAGCATCAACACAAGGAAAGAGATGAAGAGAGCATAGAGCATGCATTTTTATCTGTTTGCTAGTTAAACTTAGAGGAAATCACAAGGACAACAACACCTTACCACATTTTCCATATTCACTTTTCAGGTTGTGCACCCTCCTCAGTTTATGTCACCTAGAAGTGAAACGGCCATGAAAATGCAAGGTCTTTACATGGCTGGAAAGCTAATTCGAAGAGGAGAAAGTTTGATGTTTGGAAAATTTCGAGAAAACTTACTGAAAGCTCAGAATCTCTCAAGGAACTGAGGCCTGTTGGACAGATCTGCTACAGAGAATGACTCCTCTTCTTTGACTTGCCTAGGTCAGAATACCACACAAAATTCCACAAAGTTATATTCAAATCAAAGCTCTTTCCCAGATCTACACAACGGTAGTAAGATCTCTGAATTTGAGGGAGGATTATGGAAGAAATCGAGATCTGAAGTGAAGGGTTTGATTTGGTCTACATAAGGAAAGAGAGCAGTGTGGGAGAAGAGCATAATATATACTTTACTTGTTTACTGTCTAGGTTTGTAAATTTACCATGAAAAGAATTGATAGAGGCGAGCATGTATGTTCGAGAGTGAAGGAGATGTGTGGAGTTGTTCCTTGCTCAACAGTAAGCGCAACAAGAAAATAAAAAGAAGCTAAGATGTGTGAGAATTTTAGTCCCGTTAAAGCTGGTGTGTGAGATGCAGCAGAAGTTATTTATTTATGCAAGATTGTACGTAAAGGGGATGAAGAAAATAGTGGTGAGGAAAAACACAAGACGTGGCCCTATTTGCTGCCTTGTAAAATTTCTCCCTTTTACTATTTGAGGAGATAATTTGAATAGTATTAGCTTAAAATAATATGTCTGAATCCATATTCACTTTATTTGATTTATTTATGTGCCCCAATATCTTTTTTTTAATTCCTCTTCACTAACATATTATTGTTGTTATAATTTTTTTATTTGTATATTACATGTTACATCCATTTTCTTTTATTATTTAATTTATTCTTTAGATGTACTCTTAAACCTAAGGAAACATTTTATAGTGTAATCAATTCAATTGACTCTTGTTTTATTTTAGTATGTTCTTTAATGTACTATATTCCATATAGTATACTTAAATCAATTAATCCTTACATTATTTCCTATTTTACTTTAGGATTATTTATATAGGTTTAGGGCTTAATACATTCCTTTCAAAACCTTATAAATACCGTAAAATACTCAATTACAATTTAAATAAACTCATTTAATCATAAGAAAATGTGTTTATATATATAATGAATTATAACATACCATGTTCCATTATAAGGGTATTTATTCCTATAATGGGGTTTAGTAAAACTTATAAAATGATCATATTTTTATACATGATCCATAATATGACTTACTTAATTAATCTTCTTATATTAACGATCACTATATACATACCATTTTAATAATGTCCTTGTTATTATTTTATGTACCCCTTGTATATTATATATTATGTACATTATACAATATCATTGTTGATATTGTATTTCTCTATTTAAGGTGTTTAACAGTTCCCTTTTTAACCCGTACATATGTTTATACAAAAATGGATAGTTATGGTTAAATAAACTCGTTTTCTTAACCTCCTCAAGATCATTTATATTCTATTGTTTCTTTACATATTTAAGATATTTAACCTTTCATTAATCACTTTCATTTAAATAATTAATTATTAATTAGGGTAATTAGTATTTGGGATATTTCAATCTACCCCCCTTAAAAGGACTTTGTCGCGAAGTCACATTTCTTAAATTACAATCCTAGGAAATTCAATCCCGATGGTTATACATATATCCGATGTAACTCTAATAACGTATGTCTATTTGATATAACATTTACAGTTATCATAATATGCTTATACAACACATAGCCCTCATTCGTGGCATCCACTTAATCATATATGGGTATGGGTAATCCATCAACACCTTAGTTCCTGTCAGTGTTAATACCTGTAACACCCCAACTCATAAAGCCATACTTATCCCACAAACCTCCATTCACGTATATTAACTTGCAGCGGATTTCTTACAATATTTGGTGTTACCGCCGTTAGTCACCCACGTGACCAACCAGGCATACTAAAATCTCCAAGATCTAGCTACGGTCTGATGGACCCGAATATACCGAACATTAGTACTTACAAGCTTTAACCAATTACATAACAATCTTACAACCTCCTTACATCCTATACAACTTACTAACATCTCATACCATTCACTAAACGAGTGTACATGCACAACTCGTACAACTAAAAGAAGACAACCCGAAGTAAATTCTACCCGATCCTACTCTTCAGGACTGTCATCTTCTGTCACTCACCTGCAAAATATAAACAGTAGCCCCCAAGGGGGTCAGCACCTTTGCTGGTACGATCCTCTCATGGCTCCCAAGCTAACGTGGCTACGACGACTAATTGTCGATAGCATGGAGGTTGATTAGATGCACAACATAATAGAAAATGCAATAAACAACAAGCCACATATGAACAATCAAAGTTCAAACACAATGAACAACTTAAAAGTGTTCCCTTAATTAGTGAGTTAATCATTTAACTCCTTAAGTTATGTTTCCTTTTAATCTCCGTCCAACCTTATCTTACCTCAATCTTAATCCTTATCTCAGTCTTAGAATACAAACCATTCTTTAAATAGAAATGGTTGTATCTTACCTCAAACCTTATCTCAATCTTATCTCAGTTCTTATCTCAATTAAGTCAACCGTTCTTTAATTAGAATGGTTGTTCCTTAATTCATTGTTTATCTTGTCGGGTCGAGTAACCCTAACCAATGAGTTATCAGCTCCATTGGTTTACATAAACAATATTTTTTAGAATTAGTTGGGCATTTAGGTAGTGAAATACCCCGTATTTAAAAACAGTGATTAATTAGGCTAAGTATATTTTTAAAGGCTTAATTACACTAAAATAAATATAAGGGAACAAATCCCGAAGGAAACGGACCTTTAAAATAGGTTAAAGCATAAACAAACCTTAAAGCGCGTTTTTCGAGGAAACCGGGAAAACGTGACTTTAAGCGGGTCAAACAGACTCGTAACAATTTTTGGTCAACTAAACAGTCACTAATAAATATTAGTGAAGCTTTAGAACCAATAAAATTAGTTAAACAAGAAAATTCCGGAAAACGGGTACCGGATAGTAAAAACTGTAACAACCAGTAAGTTGTGGGGGTAAGAGTGCAAATAAGCAAACTTAGTGTGTCCACTTTGCAAATAAAAATTAAAAATCTGTAAGGGTGTGCATGTGTGGGCCGATTAAATGAACCCCTCCTCACTCACTTAATGTCTCTTATTTGCTAAAGGACAAGACTATTAAGTAAAAGCAAAGAAAAATACACTCTCTCTCCTCACTCCCCTCTTCACTCACGTTTTTTCCCCCCTCTCTATTCTCTCTTCTCTCTTCTTCTACCTCACGATTTCCATGGAGAAGGAAGGAAGCTCACACAACTCTCTCCTTCTCTCCTCTCTTTGAACACTCAAATCTCCTCCAAACTCAATAAAAATTAAACCACTAGAATCCCCTTGCAAAGGAGAAGATTCTCATCCTTTCAAAAACTCAAAAGCTCTATTTTCGTTTTTGAGGGTATTCACCATTTGGAGATTTGAAGCCACCATTAGAAGCACCTTCACCTCCTCTTCATCTTGAGGTAAAAAGAATTCCGAAAATTCATTGTTTCTAGCTCTCATTGGCATTTTAAGAATTTCAGTTTTTGAACTCTTGGCTCTCCCTTGCTCCAGCCGGTTTTGGCTACTTTTGTGGGCTAGGAATCTTGTTCCTTCATTAGTCAAGAACTTAATCTACTCATTGGAAGGTAACACTCTTTCCTAAACCCTAACACTTGAATTCTAGGGTTAGTATAAAATGAAATGCTAAATGGTATTGTGTATGTGTTATGTGCTGTAGCACTTGTGTGTGTGTGAATCTCGTTGGAACCGAGAACAAGGAGAAGAAGGGAAGAGGAAGGAAAAGAAAGAAAAGAAAACTAGCAAGACAAGGTAATTGTGCTTACCTTGAACTAGTTTGTGTATGTGGTATGGTAACAGTTTTTGGAGTAGTAGAATATAGAAATGAATAAGTAGTATGAGTAGTAGTAATGTAGTAATACATTGGAGAAAAGAATGTAACAGTTTTTGAAGTTTTAAATGATGTTTGAAGCTTGGGAAAACCATTGGGTAGTATGTGTATATGTGCAGGAATTTTAATGTGTGTGGTAGTGTTGAATGGTGAGCTTAATGTATTGTGTAACAGGTTGTGAGGACATGAATTTGTGAGCTGAAATAGTGTGTGGAGAATGTTAGAAATATAGGGGGAACCATGTCAAATTTTGTGTAGAAATGAGAGGACTTAGCTTGTGTAAAAAGAGGAAGTAGTTAGAGAGTTTTAATGGATTGCCTTAGTAGTTGTAACAGATTGGAAATGAGTTTGTAAATGGAAGGAAACTAGAGTGTAAGATAATGAATTTTGGATGCTAGGAGTAGCATTAGTTGAAGGGGTATTGAGGTGTAAGGGTTAAGGTGAAAAATCTGTAGCATAAAAAGAAGTAACAAAATCTGTAGCATAAGTGTGAGGAAACTAGTATAAGTGTTGAAAATGTAATGAGGAAAATGTGTTAGTAAATGTAAGGATTGAGTGATAAGTTTGGTGGATGAATTAAGGTGATTTAGAGTGTTTAATTGGTGCTAAATCATGTGGGGAAGTATTGGTAAGGATTAGGGAAGCAATAGGTGAAATTGGGGAAAGAAAAATAAATCTGTAGCCATGTTCTGGAACCGTCCGACCCAGCGTCTGGATCGGACGTGGGTCGGACATGGCTTAAAGAACGAGAATCAAACCTTCTGGAACCGTCCGACCCAGAGCCGTGAGTCGGACGTGGGTCGGACGGGCCTTAAAAATCGACAGGAAATCTTTCTGGAATGGTCCGACCCAGGCCGTGAGTCGGACGTGGGTCGGACGGGTAAAAATCTTCTCCATCGAAGTTTCTGACTTCGTCCGACCCAGAGGTTGGGTCGGACGTGGGTCGGACATGACTTGGATGACAAATCGAAACTTTCTGGAATGGTCCGACCCAGAGGGTATGGGTCGGACGGAATAGTGCTGGGTCGGACGGGAGTAATTTCAGAGGACGAAAACCTACTGGAATGGTCCGACCCAGGGTTGGGTCGGACGGTGGGTCGGACGGCCCAGACACTTACAAAAAAAAAATGTTTTAATTATATGACTATAGTAATCATATATATACATATATATATGCCTATATACCTATATGCATATATATGTTGTAATACACCATTGATGTAGTAATGATGGTAAGGAAGTAAGTAATTTTGTAAGAAAACAAGTTTATGAAGTAATAAAGGAAAGAATGGTTTTGTAACCAAGTAAGAAAGTAATGGAGTAGTAAGTATGCATTGAAAATACCAATGAAGGAGTAAGTAGATCAATAATAGATCATTGATCATACTACTTCATGTATGTATAGGAATCAAATAGTTGATCTCCAAGGGAACCGGTAGGACGTGTTCGACGGTGAACGGTATGATTTCCTCATGCCCTGTATCCTAACTTGGTTACCCCGATTTGTGTGCTTATGTGATCACCAACAAGATAAATGCATGAATCGGATTTATATTGCACTTATATGTGTTTGAACTATATTGTTCTTGTTTATGCTCTTGAACATTTAGTTTGTATAATTCATGAAATGTATGAATGGAAATGAAGCGTATGTGTAAGTATGAGTACTTGTGTATGTATGTATGTACGGAAGTAAGTATGAACTTCTACTAATTCCTAACAACCTAACTCCTAACTTGAGTAATGAGTAAAATGGAATGAGTAGAAGCCCGATATAGTTTCGGCCACGCGTGAGGATAAGGAACCACAAGAGGTTGGAACCGAATCCTGGCTATGATCTTTTCCTTGGACCAATTCCCTTTGTATGGGTAGCACCCTGGATTAGTGGGCCACCCTAAAGCCCGGTGGTGGGAGGTAGTACTCCCTGCCCGGAGGTCATACCGACTTAACTGGAAGTAAAGCATGTAAGAAGTATGCATTGTATTTGTATTGGGCTTGACTATTGTAAGTCATTGACCCGGAGTAAAAGTATTGAACACCCGATTAACCCGGGTGTGTACTAAGGCTAACTGGACCTTGTATGTATTGGAGAATTGTATCTCCGTAATGCGGTGAGTATTTGGTAAGTACAAACGGTTGACTTGTATTGTATTCCTTGTATGTATTGTATGTATGTATGCTTGGTGAAATGAATGCAATGTATTGTATTGTGTTGTATAAAGCATGTATGTATGTATGAATGAAACGAACCGCATGTACTCGACCAAATAGTTGGCGTACCCTCGCTAGTACGCGGGGTATGCGGTTATCATATGCAGCGTAAGCTGACCCCCTAGGGGGAATGTTTTTACTCCACAGGTACCCGCGAGGCGTGAAGATAGAGTAAGGGCCGCATGTAATTCTTTTTGGAGTAGTTAGTAGGAATTGGAATAGTGTACCGAGTTGTACACGGCTAGAGCCTTTTGAGTAGCCGGTGTACCATGTGGTACACCTTTTTGGACACTGAACTCTTAATTGGATAGTAAGAAGAGGTTGTATAAACTCTTCATTTTTGGGAAGTAGTCATGGAATGTAATTTGCCTAACTTGGATACTCGGTAATCATTTGTAAGTAAGTATTTGGCACTGTAAAGTATGTAGTATGTATTTGGGTTATTCTAATCGTCAGACCGATACAGTAAGTAGTGGTAGCCTTGTTGGCCTCGGGTGGCTAACGGCGTTGTATCACCCGCCGGGAGTAAGTAAGTAAGCAAGTATTCCGCTGCGAGTAAGGTAAGTATGGGAACGATTAAAGGATATATGAAAGGATTAGCGGTTGGGGTGTTACAGGTAGATCCCACCACACCATCTCAGTATGCCTCCCTCCTAAAACAAGAAGTTTGAGGAGGTCGAGTCTATATGTCGACTCTAGGCGACGAGTCCGAAGACAAGTCATATTTGGAAGTCGGGACCTGATAAGGATACCGACCTCCCCTAATACACATGTGCCGGAACGATTCCAGATTCCTCACTCCCCCCAAGTTCCAGTTAGTGGAAGCCTCAAAGTCAATGTTTGTTAGTTAGCCTCTTTCGGTTACTAATAAAACAATGCTAGGGAGTGTTCCTTAATCTCACACAATTGTTTACTAAACATTAGTTAGTAAGTTCTCAAGGTTAGTTGTGTTAGTGCATCACAATCACATAACAAACATAATATTCCGGTTGCATGCTTTATCTTGATTAGTCGGCACACATAAACAAATAGCACACAAGCCGAGGGACACCTCGTTAGCAAGCAGGTCACAAGAAAACCATACCGTTCACCGTTGATGTCATTTGTCTACTCTCCTCCGGAGTCCCACTTACTCAAACCCTAAAACATTAATCGAATCGGGTGGTTAATTTCTTTTAATTAACCTTACTCATATCATCTCTAATGATTTCCAACTAAACACCACTTAGTCATTGTAGTTTAATCTTAATCTCATAAGTCATTTACTTCTCATTATTTCTTAAGCTTGTTTATGCCCCTAATGACCATTATATGTCATTAATTATGTCCTAACAATCTTATAATATCATTACCAATCAAGTCCCAACCTTAAAACCCCATTTTTAAACTTTCTGGAGTCTTTTTAGTGTGGTCCGGGTTTGCGTCCGAGGTTGTAAACCCGGACCAACACTTCAGAGACGTTTTTGCCTTGTTTTTCACCTGGTCCGGGTATGTGTACTGGGTTATAAACCCATACCATCCATGGAGATAACTCTCTGCCATGTTTTTAGTGTGGCCCGGGTTTGTGTACTTGTTTACAAACCCGGACCAACACTAAATGTGTTCAGAATGATGATTTTTGACCTCTTTTCAACCTCAATTCTTATCCAATCTTTTCCTAACCTCTCCATAAGTATTCTAGCATGTTTTACCATCATTTTAGCACCTTAAAACCCTCCTAATTCATCCATCAAACTCATACTAAATTTCTTGATCTTTCACCCAATTTCTTACAAAACTCCTTACACTTATGCCTAGTTTCTTACACTTCCAACATGTGGATTTTGCCTAAGACCTCAACTAACCAAAGTGTTCATCCACAACCATCTTAGCTACTCCTCAAGCAACACTATGCATACCCATTTTCTTTTACTCAAACTTCTCAAAGTTCCCAAAGTCATATTGCATCTCCATGCATAATTTCCTCTCCTTTACACTTACTACTCATCATTCCTAACCTTGTACCTACCCGTACATTTCTTGCCATCCTTTTAACATCTTAACATTGTTATTCATTTTCCTTGACCATGCTACACCCTCCTTAGACATTTTAATCTCCTTTACTCAATTTACTCACCTCATTCATGATCATACACTCTTATACATTTATTTAGTCCCCCTTGACAACTTTACTTACATTCTCTTAGTATAGTTTTTCACCTCCATCACCACCAAGTCCACTCACGACCATCCAAACTATAACCTTATTAATCCACTATTAGCTTCTTCACACTTACACAAGCTTCCCCCTTCCCTTTTCCAAAATCCTCTGTTATATCTCATTAATTCATCATTAAATTACAATTAAAATCATACACCATTTCCTCCAGATTTTTGCTCAAGCCTTAACGTTCCTCATACCATGACGTTGGTGTGTTTAATACACCTACCATCCTCTATTCCTCCTAGGCAACCCTAGGTGATTCCAATTCTCAAGGACACACTTTGTTAACTCATTTCCACTCAAATTTCTCTTAATGGTTCCTAGTAAATTCCTAGGTCTATAATTCACAACCACCTTAACACTTTGTTTTCTACTCAAATTTGTTCCATAGCTTCTAGTTATATTATCATGCCCATATGCATTGTTTTTCTCATTCAATCATCTCACCACACAACTTTCTCATCATATTTTCTCACCAAATCAACTCATTCACAACAAACTCATATAGTGCAATAAATCTTAAATTGCATAGCACTAAAGCTCTTAAATTGACATGGCTCTTAGGTCCTTGAATGACTTAAACTTAAACCTGAATTTCCACAATATAGCTTTCAACCTGCAACATCCACACACCAATGCTCCCATAGCAATAAGTGTTCTCATCATTCACCTTATACTTATCTTCCTAAATCATTTCCCATTGGCTCCTTAATCACAAGTCACAAGCTTGTTCAAATCCTTTTCCGAGGTTAAATAACACATTACTTAATGTAAGCTTAAGCTACATTAGTACTTATCAAAATCTAATTCCTTAAAACTTAAACCACATTAGGTAATGTAACACCCCTACTACGTACTTAATAAATATTGGAATCGCAGCGGAATATGAACAACTAAAAGTAACTAAACGATTGGTGCTCAACGCCGCAACCACCCACGTGGTTAACAGGACTGAAAGATACAAGTGTACCGGTCTGATGATCAGACTCCCGAGCATAGAACTAAAACCTTGAGTACATACACACATAACGAGTATTTAGCTTACAACCCATAATTATACACTGTCATGTAACCTTCCATTGTGCACTGTCGATAACTGAAATACATATTGCCACGGGAGCACAGGCGCATCCCGGGCCAACATCCAAAGGTACTCAAAGCAAACTACATCCTGGGATCTAGAGCCACTCCGCTTCTTCGATCCTCATCCTGCAGTAAAAGAAATATGGATCCCCCGAGGGGGTCAGCAACCCTTGGCTGGTATGGCTAACGCGCAGCCCATCGGCTACCGGCATACGCGCAACCAATTGTCATGATGACATGGCATTCATTTTACACAATAACATCATATATACAATAGCATAGCAAGAATATCGCATAGCAAATAACTTCACAAATGACACACAAGAACGAATCCTTTTAGGAAACGAACCAACAATGTTAGATCACATTGAGAGCATAGAGGATGTTGCCATACTCATACTAAGCTCGTTACATAACTCATCACCGTCATTTAGAACTGAACAGACAACTTAAACACCAGGCGTGTCGGATATAGTGATCCCAAGCACACCGAATAAACATAGTATGCCCCTGTGGCCCGACGTGAGTCAGTAAAATAGCCTTGGATAAGCTAAAGGGAAGATTGAAACCAAATTGGAAAACAACCTAAACATACAAAGAGAATCGAACCGGTGAATGACATCGACTCCCATACTCACACGCGTGGCCGGAACTACCGGACTCCTCACTTCCCCGTTAGCACTTGTTAGTAGTACAACAATGCAACACAGTACACAGAACACAATCAAGTGTTTAAGTCTTGTTAGACACACACAAGGGAAATTAGTCGTATCCCAACAACATAATAATATAACAACTGTAAACTCATTACATGACTTAAGTCTTACAAAGTCATAAACACACAGAAAACAAACAACACACAAGCCGGTGTAAACCGGTAGGCAACAGACTGCAAGAAAACCATACCTCGGTCCCTGCCTCGACTGGTTCCCACCTTGAGAGAATCCTAAACACATTTAGTAACGTCGGTCAATTAACGTACTAGTCCATATTAACATTTCTAGTTATTTCATTTCCACATTTTGTTCCAACTTTTCATCTTTTAAAATGTCATTATAACACTCCTAACATGTCTTGAACAACCTTATAATATCATTACTAACTTATACCCATCATTAGACATCGTTTATCAACCTAGAAACCAAGTTTTATAGTGGTCCGGGACTTGCTCCCTAACTTAGGTCCCGGACCTATACTTAGCAAACCTCTCGGTCTCTTTTATTGGGGTGGTCCGGGACTTCACCCAGGTCCTAAGTCCCGGACCATTCTATGCAATTTCTCTCGGTTGATTTTAAGGGCTGGTCCGGGTCCTTGTACATGACCCAAGTCCCGGACCTATCTCTATGTACAACTCACGGCCTTAATTTGATATATGGTCCGGGATGTCATCCACACCCCAAGTCCCGGACCGAACTGCAGAATTTGACGTACTCGCACTTATCATGTCCTGCTGCGTAAGTTATTTACACCCATCACTTGTATAAACTTCCCAGTACACTCTTATACTCAAAACTTCACCAAATATACACCACATAACAACATAGTGCACAATTTAAATTTGCATAGCTCTTAGGCTCTTAAAATGCAATAATCTTAAACACTGAATTTCCACAATATATTTGCCTTTCACCTGCAAATACAAACAGCAGTACGTATGTCTTTTACTAACCTCTCTGAGAGCATTTTTCTAAGTCATTTACCATTGGCTCTTTAGGTAGTTTCAGTAGACAACGTACGTTCATTTTTCAAAGGAATTTTAAGCTATTCTTGGTTAACATAAAACGTGGAGGAAACACCATTTTTCTTTGAGTTTCCATACCTTGAAGCAAAGGAGAAGAATAATACGTAAGAAGATGAACTCAAGCCCCTTCCATGGAGATTCCTCTTGGCACCAAAATGGAGCTCTTGAAGATTTGAAAGGACTAAGTCGAAGAGCTTGATGAAACTAAGAGATCGGTGGTCTCGGTTTTTGATTTGGACAAGTGAGCAAGAAGTTACAAGGATTTGAAGTTGTATGTTGGTGGTGTGCTGTTCGATCGTGAAAGAGAGAAAGGAAGAAGATGGCTACGTGAGAAAGTAAGAGCAAATGAAGAATGAAGAGGATGAATGATTGTAGTTGCTTTTAAGATATTAATTACGTAAAGCAAATAGTGTTTTTTCTTAAACTACTCACTTATTGTTCAATCAGTAAGCAAGGGTGTCGACCCACTCCATGCAGAACCGACCCCCATTTAAATACAAGGGATTAATTAGTCTTTATTGCCCAATTAAATTACATATGTTAACATATGTTACAAACTAGCTTATTTTAGTTACTATTCATAATAACAAGGCACTTTGAAGCGAAATTCTTGATTTCCCATTGATTTAAACTTCCAAATGTGATACTAAATAGTACACATATTAATTAAAGAGTATTGATGGTCATTTAGCCATTCAAAACTCATTTACAAGACAATTTTCCGAAAACGTGCTTTACGACTCATTAAAGCACATTTTGTGTTTTAACTTGTTTTCAAGCTCAGTTTTCTTTGGTAATTGATTTAATAAGCTCATTAATATATATATAAGGTCTTGGTTAGTTTATCAAGTCTTAATCAAGACTATCCCAAGCTTAGAGCATATTTTTGCCCATATTGCCCTTTTAGGCAATTAATTGTATTTACTATTTATTAAATTATTTACTAATGTTTCTGAGACTCTTTTTAGTCTTAATAATTTATTATTTAATATTTAAACAACTTATTAAGGTTTGGGGTATTTCAATCTACCCCCCTTAAAAGAACTTTGTCCCCAAAGTTCATACTTCCCACATGCTTCCCACATATCTTAAATTCTAAAACATGAGAATCACTTATGACACAATACTTCCATAACAACATCAATAACATACTCCCATAATATCGGACACAAGGTCCTAACAACATAACATCACTCAGACACAACGGTCTGTAACATAACAATATCACAACATGACATAAACAACAACATAGACAATGTATTCAAATACATGCCGTACACTCATAACTGAAACGGCTCTACCCCCCTTAAAAAGGGGTACGCCCCGTACCCTTCATATAAACACTAAGAAGTAAACAACAACGGGTACTTCGCCTTCATCTTATCTTCCAGCTCCCAAGTGGCCTCCTCGACGTCCTGGTTAGACCAGAGGACCTTCACCAGTCGTACAGACTTATGGCGAGTGTCTCGAGTCTTAGTATCCAGAATCCGTACGGGAGTCTCCACTGATCGCATGGTCGGCTCTAAGGTTAGCCTCTCAGGCTGAAGTACATGAGACGGATGAGACATATATTTCTTTAACTGGGACACATGAAATACATCATGTACCTTGCCCAGCTCAACAGGTAAATCAAGTCTATAAGCTACTGGTCCTATCCTCTCCGTCACAACATAAGGCCCCACATACTTTGGGCTCAACTTGCCTTTCTGGCCAAAACGAAACACTCCCTTCATGGGGGATACCCTAAGAAATACCTGATCGCCTACAGCGAACTCCAGGTCACGTCTGCGTACATCAGCGTACGACTTCTGTCTATCCTGAGCTGCCTTCATGTTAGCCCGGATCTGGCGAACTTCTGCCTGAACCTGTTCCAGATACTCTGGTCCTATAATGACCGTCTCACTCGACTCATCCCAGCATAAAGGCGTGCGGCATGGTCTACCGTACAATGCCTGGAAAGGAGACATCTTGATCGAAGCATGGTAACTGTTGTTGTAACTAAACTCGATCAGATGTAACTTATCAATCCAGCTGGTCTGAAAGTCAAGTGCACATGCACGTAACATATCCTCAAGTGTCTGGATAGTGCGCTCACTCTGACCATCTGTCTGTGGGTGAAACGCCGTACTCAATTTCAGTTCAGTACCCAGTGCTTCTCTTGTGGATCTCCAATACCTCGATAAGAATCTTGTATCCCTGTCAGATACAATCGTTTTCGGTACCCCATGATGTCTAACAATCTCCTGTCAAAGAGCTCTGCAAGTCTTGCCACTTTCCAGGTGTCCTTCATCGGTATGAATCGGGCCACCTTGGTCAGTCGGTCAACAACAACCAAATCATATTCAGACCTCCCTTGTAGGCGGAAGCCCTACTACAAAGTCCATAGAAATGTCATGGAATTCACTCAGGCATGGCATTGCTGCACCATACCACCAGGCCGTCGGTGCTCAAACTTGACTTTCTGACAAGTGAGACACCTCAACAATAATCATTCACATCCTTTTCATGCCAGCCACCAAAAATAACGTTTCATTACCCTTATACATCTTTGAAGCTCCGGGGTGAATCGATGTCGTAGAACAATGGATTCACTTAGTATGCGCTCCTTCAGCTCAGCGCTACTCCTCGGAATACACAGTCGGCCATTAAGCCTAATCAATTCATCGTCATGGAGTCTGAAGTCGTACTTCTGGCCCTCGAATGTCCCATCAATAAGTTTCTGTCTAATCTCCAACATATACTGATCCGTCATCTGAGCACTCCGCACCTCTTCAACCAAGCTAGTATGAGAGACCAGCGAATGGAGAGAGTGTGCTCGGCGACTCAGTGCGTCAGCTACCACATTTGCTTTCCCCTCTTTGTACCCATACAAATGATGTCGCCATATCTTCAGTGCGAAGACAATGGCACCCAATTCTAAATCGTGGGTAGGGTAGTTCTCTTCGTGTTTCTTCAGCTGTCGGGAGGCGTATGCTACGACCTTCCCGTGTTGCATCAACACACAACCCATACCCTTACCTGATGCGTCGCAATAGACCTCAAAACCATCTGGACCGTCTGGTATAGTCAGGACTGGTGCAGATGTCAGAGCATCTTTAAGCTTCTGAAAAGAAATCTCACAGTCTTCTGTCCACTCGAATGGAGCATCCTTCTTCATCAAGGAAGTCATCGGCTTCGAGACACTGGAGAAGTCTCTCACAAATCTCCTATAATATCCTGCCAGACCGAGGAAGCTCCGGATGTCGGTAACTGTCTTCGGCCTAGGCCAGGTGCGTACTGCATCTATCTTTGCCGGATCAACAGCGATCCCGGCCTCAGAAATCACATGGCCAAGAAAAGAAACTTGGTCCAACCAAAATTCACACTTAGAAAATTTTGCATACAACTGATTCTTCCTCAGTATCTGTAACACATTTCTCAGGTGGGTTTCATGCTCACCTCTCGATTTCGAATACACAAGTATGTCATCGATGAAGACTACCACTGACTTGTCCAACTGATCTTGGAACAAGCGGTTCATTAGGTCCATGAACTTAGCTGGTGCATTGGATAAACCAAACGGCATAACCGTAAACTCATAATGTCCATATCTGGTTCTGAACGCTGTCTTCTCAATATCACTGTCCTTAACTGCAATCTGATGATAACCTGATCGTAATCTATCTTGGAGAACACTGATGCTCCTCTCAACTGATCAAATAAGTCGTCGATGCGTGGTAAAGGATAACGGTTCTTCACCGTAACTGCATTCAGCTCTCGATAGTCAATACAAAGGCGGAGGCTACCATCCTTCTTCTTCACGAAGAGGACCGGCGCTCCCCATGGTGAAACGCTAGGGCGAATAAATCCCTTGTCAAGTAGGTCTCTTAGCTGCTCCTTGAGCTCAATCATCTCTGCTGGAGCCATACGATAGGGCGCCTTCGCTATTGGTCCGGTGCCCGGAACCAAATCAATCTCAAACTCAACTTCCCGTGCTGGCGGCATGCCCGGCAGTTCCTTAGGAAATACATCAGGAAACTCCGACACTACCGGTACATCTGGGCTAAACTCTGGGTCTCTCTCTATGTCCTGGACATAGCAGAGGTATACATCATTCCCTCGTCGTAGTTCACGATACATAGCCATGGCGGTGATGATCTGAGTCGAAGGCTCCCTGGGCCTCTGGCGGTATGATATAGTAACCCCAGACGGACTCCGAAGAAGCAGTCGATGCTCGGCACATAGGATTCTGCCCTTGTACCGCTCCAACCAGTTCATCCCGATAATCACATCAAAACCAAGTCCATCGAACTCTATCAAGTCGATTGGAAACTCCTCATCTCTGATTCGTATAACAACACCTCGGTGTGGTAGCGGGCACACCTGATCCGCTCTTTCGACGGGAGAGTGACTAGAAAGTCAGGCATCTCTTCACCGTCTAACCCCAGCCTCTTCGCAAAAGACAGCGAAATAAATGTGTGTGAGGCTCCGGAGTCGAACAAGATCGATGCATCCACGCCATTAACTGGGAAGGTACCGGTGAGGATTGTGCCGCTTTTGCCGGCTTCTGCTTCACTGCAGACACTCAGTACTCCTCCCGTTCCGAGTGCACAGCCTGATTATTGGCAAACTCATAAGTATATAGTAACAGCACGGTTCACATATTTCAAAACAACTCCACTTATTTATTAACATTCTCTTCACTTCATAAGTTGGTTTACACTGCTGACACAATTAACACATAATACATCCCCAACATTCACTGGTTTAACACATTACAATATTACACAGGGCTAAAACTGTCTGAAGGTCAAATTCAAACGTCCAGGTTTCATGTGTGTGGCATTGATCACTGTCGAAGGTGCGGTATTCAGATCTTCTTGATACCGTGGTATAACATCCTTGACTGCCCACCCATGATTAACACATCTCCTGATTTCAGTATCAGCTTCTTTGCGAGGTCACCACGCTTCTGCTCGCCGTACATAAAAACTGCGGTATCACCAATGGACCAAGACACCACGGGTACTCCCTTACGTAGAGACTCGGGTGACTCGTCCTTATCTTGGTGTAAACCTAAGCGTCCTCCTTTTTGGTAGAAGTTCACAACACATAAATCTGCTTTCACACTTGGTATTGAATCAGATTCAACTTGCTGAGCAATTCCCACGGCGTGGTTAACGACCGCGAGGAACTCCTCAGGTATACTTGGTACAGTTGCTCCATCCTCAGCTCGCTTGTTTTGATATGACTTGGTGTAAGGATTCCAGTCCTTACCCATGCACATCATCTTCAATTTCATTTTGACCCACTCGGGTATTCGGGTGTGTAGAAACCTCCTGGTGCTGTTCCCAGTTCGTCGCATCGTGATGATGTGGATTTGTGCTTCCGGTGTCAGGTATCCATTTAAAAGTATCATACCTGGCTGGATGACCTGACATTGCTCCATTGGAAAGTCGGTGATGTTGATGGCGGTTTCTTCAGGGCTTGGTGTGGGCGGGATTGGATAGCAAATATTGAAGGTTCCTAGATTTAAATTACCTAGTTTAGGTGACTTTCACATCATACTTTAAATTTTTACTCACATGGTAATACACTTAGACTCACTAACACGCATGTATGTAATGCGGTACACAGTCACTCATTTCATTTAATGGTTTAGGCGGTACCTGGTCTAGAAGAGGGTTCTGCTGCCTCAGACCGGTCCACCACATTCAGGGCGGCCTTGTTGGATCCCGATCCCTTCCCCTTCTGGGCATCAGTATACCTCTGGTCGGTAGGTGGCTGATTAGCCGGCTTTGGGCCTTCGGTAATCGCAACAGCCTTACCCTTCCACTGTCCCCTAGGCTTGTAATTTCTACCATTCGGGTTCTGGAAGCACTCGTAGTCACGATGCCCCATCTTCTTGCAGAATCTGCACTGCACATCATTTCCCTTGCAGTCCTTGCCGGGGTGGTCACCGTTGCACCACTTACAGTAATAGTGGCGCTCCGGTCCAGAGCCCGTGCTAGCTGCTAACACATCACACATTCAGTACACACTTTTTATTATAACATCACACACTTAAACTCATTGTTCAGATTTAACTAGTTACCCTTGAATGGCTGAGAGCGCAGGGGCTTAGCCGCATAGGCATAAGTGGTGAGCTGCAATGGCTCCTCAGTAGTGGTGGTCTGGGCCTGGCCCTTGCCACCCTGTTGCTGTCCTTTCTGGGGTTGAGGGTATGGCTTTTTCTTCTTTCCACCCCCAAACCCTTGCGTGCTTTGACCCTCGCTCGTGGCCTTGCGCTTAAGCGCATTTTCCTCGTCCCTAAGACGGACGGTGATCTCAACTATTGCAGCGGCATGATAGCACTCCTATCATTTAGGGTGTTAGTTATGCCCCGCAAAAATAAACTCACATCACGTTAACACATTGTACATACTTATTCACATCACACTGTGTTCTATTACCTGCAATGTAGTATATCCACTTGGCCCCATGCCATAGCGTAGGCGGTAGCTCAACCCGTTGTAGAAACGGTTCACTAGGATTCGGTCTGAGTAACCCAGATCCGGTAACAGGTGGATAAGTCCGATGAAGGCTGAGTAGTACTCATCTACCGACATCTTATCCCCTTGCCTCAGATTGTCCAGCTCTAGGCGTTTAGCCTCTTGCACATGTATCGGGTAGTACTTCGCTCGCAGCAGAGCCGTGTACTCCCTCCACTGAAAGGTCGGGTCAGCAACTCTGCCTTCCCTTACTAGCTTCCACCAGGTCTGTGCCGAACCCTTCAGGTAGTAAGCGGCAAGACGAACCTTGACCTCCTCAGGCACATTCAAGGTCTCGTAGGCGGTCTCCAACTCAGAGATGTATGCCTCCAGCTTACTAGGGTCGGTCTCCCCTCCGAATGACGGCGGTCTCAAATCAGCCAACGCCTTGACCCAGTTGGTCTCTCTTGGCGGTGGCGGTGGTGGTGGTTGAACTCCGGGCTGTTGCCCCTGCTGCACCGCAGCTACTAACTGTGGGACCATCTGGGTTACGGCGGCCGCAACAGCATCGGCCATAACTTGCGCCGTAGGGTTTTCTCCCAGGTCCCCAGTTTCATCAGTACCGCGTCCGCGGCCTCTACCACGTGGTCTACCTGCCATCTGAATTCACACGAACATTTATTAGCAATATGCTTACACACTTATCGGTCCAACGGTTGTATCGCTTTCCCGACTAAAAGGTATTTTCCACACTTAGTTAGTGTTTAACCTATCCATAACTGTTCACTTTAGTAACTATTGCTAGATTTCCTAACTCGGTATTTACCTAAGCTCGGTATTCTAGTCATCAGAGCGATACTTCGCTCTGATACCACTTTTTGTAACACCCCTACTACGTACTTAATAAATATTGGAATCGCAGCGGAATATGAACAACTAAACAGTAACTAAACGATTGGTGCTACAACGCCGTCAACCACCCACGTGGTTAACAAGGCTGAATAGATACAAGTGTACCGGTCTGATGATCAGACTCCCGAGCATAGAACTAAAACCATAAGTACATACACACATAACCGAGTATTTAGCTTACAACCCATAATTATACACTGTCACTGTAACCTTCCATTGTGCACTGTCGATAACTGAAATACATATTGCCACGGGAGCACAGGCGCATCCCGGGCCAACATCCAAAGGTACTCAAAAGTAAACTACATCCTGGGATCTAGAGCCACTCCGCTTCTTCGATCCTCATCCTGCAGTAAAAGAAATATGGATCCCCCGAGGGGGTCAGCAACCCTTGGCTGGTATGGCTAACGCGCAGCCCATCGGCTACCGGGATACGCGCAACCAATTGTCATGATGACATGGCATTCATTTATACAATAACATCATATACAATAGCATAGCAAGAATATCGCATAGCAAATAACTTCACAAAACACACAAGAACGAATCCTTTAGGAAACGAACCAACAATGTTAGATCACATTGAGAGCATAGAGGATGTTGCCATACTCATACTAAGCTCGTTACATAACTCATCGTCATTTAGAACTGAACGGATAACTTAAACACCAGGCGTGTCGGATATAGTGATCCCAAGCACACCGAATAAACATAGTATGCCCCTGTGGCCCGACGTGAGTCAGTAAAATAGCCTTGGATAAGCTAAAGGGAAGATTGAAACCAAATTGGAAAACAACCTAAACATACAAAGAGAATCGAACCGGTGAATGACATCGACTCCCATACTCACACGCGTGGCCGGAACTACCGGACTCCTCACTTCCCCGTTAGCACTTGTTAGTAGTACAACAACGCAACACATACACAGATCACAATCAAGTGTTTAAGTCTTGTTAGACACACACAAGGGAAATAGTCGTATCCAACAACATAATAATATAACAACTGTAAACTCATTACATGACTTAAGTCTTACAAAGTCATAAACACACAGAAAACAAACAACACACAAGCCGGTGTAAACCGGTAGGCAACAGACTGCAAGAAAACCATACCTCGGTCCCTGCCTCGACTGGTTCCCACCTTGAGAGAATCCTAAACACATTTAGTAACGTCGGTCAATTAACGTACTAGTCCATATTAACATTTCTAGTTATTTCATTTCCACATTTTGTTCCAACTTTTCATCTTTTAAAATGTCATTATAACACTCCTAACATGTCTTGAACAACCTTATAATATCATTACTAACTTATACCCATCATTAGACATCGTTTATCAACCTAGAAACCAAGTTTTATAGTGGTCCGGGACTTGCTCCCTAACTTAGGTCCCGGACCTATACTTAGCAAACCTCTCGGTCTCTTTTATTGGGGTGGTCCGGGACTTCACCCAGGTCCTAAGTCCCGGACCATTCTATGCAATTTCTCTCGGTTGATTTTAAGGGCTGGTCCGGGTCCTTGTACATGACCCAAGTCCCGGACCTATCTCTATGTACAACTCACGGCCTTAATTTGATATATGGTCCGGGATGTCATCCACACCCCAAGTCCCGGACCGAACTACAGAATTTGACGTACTCGCACTTATCATGTCCTGCTGCGTAAGTTATTTACACCCATCACTTGTATAAACTTCCCAGTACACTCTTATACTCAAAACTTCACCAAATATACACCACATAACAACATAGTGCACAATTTAAATTTGCATAGCTCTTAGGCTCTTAAAATGCAATAATCTTAAACACTGAATTTCCACAATATATTTGCCTTTCACCTGCAAATACAAACAGCAGTACGTATGTCTTTTACTAACCTCTCTGAGAGCATTTTTCTAAGTCATTTACCATTGGCTCTTTAGGTAGTTTCAGTAGACAACGTACGTTCATTTTCAAAGGAATTTTAAGCTACTTGGTTAACATAAAACGTGGAGGAAACACCATTTTTCTTTGAGTTTCCATACCTTGAAGCAAAGGAGAAGAATAATACGTAAGAAGATGAACTCAAGCTCCTTCCATGGAGATTCCTCTTGGCACCAAAATGGAGCTCTTGAAGATTTGAAAGGACTAAGTCGAAGAGCTTGATGAAACTAAGAGATCGGTGGTCTCGGTTTTTGATTTGGACAAGTGAGCAAGAAGTTACAAGGATTTGAAGTTGTATTTGTGGTGTGCTGTTCGATCGTGAAAGAGAGAAAGGAAGAAGATGGCTACGTGGAAAGTAGAAATGAAGAATGAAGAGGATGAATGATTGTAGTTGCTTTTAAGATATTAATTACGTAAAGCAAATAGTGTTTTTTCTTAAACTACTCACTTATTGTTCAATCAGTAAGCAAGGGTGTCGACCCACTCCATGCAGAACCGACCCCCATTTAAATACAAGGGATTAATTAGTCTTTATTGCCCAATTAAATTACATATGTTAACATATGTTACAAACTAGCTTATTTTAGTTACTATTCATAATAACAAGGCACTTTGAAGCGAAATTCTTGATTTCCCATTGATTTAAACTTCCAAATGTGATACTAAATAGTACACATATTAATTAAAGAGTATTGATGGTCATTTAGCCATTCAAAACTCATTTACAAGACAATTTTCCGAAAACGTGCTTTACGACTCATTAAAGCACATTTTGTGTTTTAACTTGTTTTCAAGCTCAGTTTTCTTTGGTAATTGATTTAATATAGCTCATTAATATATATATAAGGTCTTGGTTAGTTTATCAAGTCTTAATCAAGACTATCCCAAGCTTAGAGCATATTTTTGCCCATATTGCCCTTTTAGGCAATTAATTGTATTTACTATTTATTAAATTATTTACTAATGTTTCTGAGACTCTTTTTAGTCTTATAATTTATTATTTAATATTTAAACAACTTATTAAGGTTTGGGGTATTCACCTACCATGGCCGACCTCCACCCCCCTTTTATACTTGATTTTTCATCCTTATCTTACTATTTGTAATTATGACTTCTAGAATTGTCCATAGCCATAGATTTGTGTTAGGTGACAAAAACCAATCCTAACCACTCATGCCAAACCGCCATTGAATGGATAAGGAGGGGGCAAGTTGATTTTGTAATCATTGGCAAATAGTAAGGAGGTGTGAATAGTAACCGAGATATTTTTCTCCTCCTTCCTTGATATTTTCGGCCCCATCTTAGGCCATGTTTGGCTTGAGTTTTTATGGGAATTAAGACTATATGTGTAGGTATGTTAATACTAGTGTGGGTTATCAGTTTAAGGAATTTCCTCGGGTCACTTTTGAGCTCTCCTTAAGCCCCGTTTGCCCAGAACCACTAAATACTGAAAAATGTAACTAGATTGTCTTATATTAAAGAAGAAAGATATGATTGTTTCTTTCCTCAAAACACTCTCAAAAGTATCTAACACACTTCCTAAGGTTGATACCCACTCTCAGTTCCTGAGGAATTCAGTAATTTTCAGGAATTTCAGAAATCCTGCGAAACTAAGGTTTACCGGGTGATACTCCGGGAACTAAAATTTCTAATGTTCACCAAGCACCTCCAACTAATTATAACCTTCTCCATCTTTAGAAATTAGGGTTTCCTAAGGTTTACAATTAAATAAGACCTTAATCACAGTTTAAGAAATTTGGGGTATTACATCCTCCCCCCGTTAAACAAAGCTTCGTCCCGAAGCTCAATTCACCTCACAAAACAATACATTCACATACTCCAAGAAATTAAAACAATACTCCACACAATAATTCTCAGTTAACCTCATCAACCACAAATGATTCAGCAACATCACACAAAACCTCAGACACACCAATCACACAATATAAACCATTCACAAATTCAACGATACCACATATATGAAATCATTAAGAGGACAACTCCTAAAATAACATCCAAGTATTACCAACCATTTCTGGCACCAACAAACATTCACAATCACAACATTCACAAACACTAGTAGTCATTCACCACTTACCATACGACTCTCCCCCCCTAAAAAGAAAGTTTCTCCTGAAACTTTAATTGCTGACCTTAATCAAAGAGTTCTGGGTGTTGAGTTCTCATCTTGCTCTCTAGTTCCCATGTAGCTTCTTGAACCCATGATGAGTCCATAAAACTTTAACCAAATCCACAGACTTCCCTCGGGTCTCCCTTGTCTTACGATCCAAAATTTTAATTGGGTGTTCCTCATAAGTCAAATTAGGTGCAACTTCTACCTCGTTCGGTTGCAACACATGTGATTCGTCTGGAACGTACCGTTTCAATTGTGATACGTGAAACACGTTGTGGACCCTATCCAAGTTCATCGGCAAAGCTAATCGGTAAGCCAAATTTCCAACCTTTTCCAATATTTCATACGGACCGATGTACTTAGGAGCAAGTTTTCCTTTCTTGCCAAATCGTACCACGCTCTTAGTGGGTGAAACCTTCAGAAATACCTTGTCCCCCACATTGAACTCAACTGGCCTTCTATGCAAATCAGCATAAGACTTTTGCCTATCTTGTGCGGCTTTCAATCTCTGCCGAATGTTCTTAACCTGTTGAGCCATCTCCTCTGTTAACTCAGGCCCAACCCAAACCACCTCCTGCGCATCATTCCAACACAACGGAGTACGACACTTTCTACCATATAAGGCTTCATACGGGGCCATATGGATACTTGAGTGGTAACTGTTGTTATAAGAAAATTCAATCAAGTGCAACTTGTCACTCCATGACCCTTGATAATCCATCGCACAAGCCCGCAACATATCCTCCAATGTTTGAATAGTTCTCTCCGTCTGCCCATCAGTCTGTGGGTGGTAAGCTGTACTAAGGCTCAATTTTGTTCCCATGGCTTTTTGAAATTGCTGCCAAAATCTTGAGACAAACCTAGAATCTCTATCCGAAATAATTTCCATAGGGACTCCGTGATACTTAACCACATTTCTAATATATGCTTCCACCAGCTGTTCCATAGACCAAGTACTTTTCATTGGAATTAGTCTAGTAGTCTTGGTCAACCGATCCACAATCACCCAAATCTGATCCATCCCACCTCTGGTCGGTGGTAATCCCACTATGAAATCCATAGATATCGAATCCCATTTCCACATGGGTATATCCAATGATTGCAACATCCTCCTGCTTTCTTATGCTCAAATTTAACTTTTTGACATGTTAGACACTTCGACACATGTTCAGCTACCTCCTTTTTCATGCCTGGCCACCAAAACTTTTCTTCAAATCTTTATACAACTTGTTTCCTCCCGGATGTATGGAATATGCAGAATTATGGCTTCCTGCATCAACTTCCTTTTAATATCGCCACATGAATCTGGTATACACCATCTTCCACGAAATCTCAGACTGCCATCGTCATGAATCTTAAAATCTGGGGCTTCCCTTTTCCACTTCTCCTTTATTTTCCGTACTTCTCATCCTCTGTTGATGATGCAAAATTTCCTTGTAAATGTCAAGGAATACGTTCATACTAGACAAAATTTCTCTATCCACCTCCCCGTTGTTACCACCTCAAGGTTCAACCTTTTGAAATCTTGTACCAATTCATCATGTAGTATCCAATTAGCTTCTCCCTCGTGACTCCTCTTCGACTTAAGGCGTCTGCCACCACGTTGGCTTTGCCTTCATGGTATAAAATCTCCAGGTCATAATCCTTAATAAGTTCCAACCATCTCCTTTGCCTCATATTAAGCTCTTTTTGAGTGAAGATATATTTCAAGCTCTTGTGATCCGTGTAAATCTTACAAGAAGTTCCATACAAGTAGTGCCTCCAAATTTTCAAGGCAAAAACTACAGCTGCAAGTTCCAAATCATGAGTAGGATACCTGGTCTCATAGTTCTTCAATTGTCGTGAGGCATAGGCAATGACCTTGCCATTCTGCATCAACACACACCCTAAACCATATTTAGACGCGTCACTATATACTTCAAAACCGTCTGTACCACAGGGCAACAAGAACTGGTGCTGTGGTTAACTTCTCCTTCAAAATCTGGAAAGCTTTTTCACAATCCTCATCCCACTTATAACGCACTTCCTTTTTCATCAGATTTGTGAGCGGTCTCGCAATTTTAGCGAAGTCTTGAACAAACTTCCTATAGTATCCAGCTAGCCCAAGAAAACTTCTAACTTCTCGTACATTCGTTGGCCTGGGCCAATCCTTAACAGCCTGAATTTTAGCCGGGTCAACCGAAATTCCATCACCGGTTACCACATGACCTAAAAACGATACTTCCTTGAGCCAAAAATCACACTTAGATAATTTGGCATACAGCTTCTTCTCCTTAAAACTTGTAGAACTTGCCGCAGATGATCAGCATGTTGCTCCTCATCCTTGAGTACACCAATATGTCATCAATAAATACCACTACAAACTTATCCAGGAATTGGCTGAAAACCCGATTCATTAAGTCCATAAATACCGCTGGCGCATTTGTTAGCCCGAATGGCATCACCACAAATTCATAATGTCCATACCTCGTTCGAAAGGCTGTCTTTGGTATGTCCTTCTCTGCTATCTTTAACTGATGATAGCCTGACCTTAAGTCGATCTTAGAAAATACTTTAGCTCCTTGTAGCTGGTCGAACAAATCGTCAATCCTAGGCAAGGGATATTTATTCTTGATTGTAACGTTATTTAACTCCCTGTAATCAATGCAAAGACGCAAAGTTCCATCCTTCTTTCTTACAAACAAAACTGGGGCTCCCCACGGAGAAGCACTCGGTCGAATATAACCTTTTTCTAAAAGTTCCTCCAATTGTTTCTTTAACTCATTCATCTCATTCGGGGCCATCCTATAAGGGTGCTTAGAAATTGGAGCTGTTCCTGGTACTAAATCAATAGTAAACTCAATCTCACGGTCGGGTGGAAGTCCAGGAATTTCTTCTGGAAAAACATCTGGAAATTCCCTGACTACTGGAAGATCCTCAAGTGCGGATGGCTTGTTCTTGCGCCAATTTTTCCTCTTGAACATAACACAAATAAACTGGCTCTCCTTTTCGCAACTCCTTTAAAAATTTTAAGGCAGGTAGGACTTTTACCCTTTGCTTAGCTCCTTCGCATGTGTACGACACTCTTTTCCCTTACATAAGCTAATCTTTTGTTTTTCACAATCTATGCGCCCCTTGTGCTTACTTAACCAATCCATCCCCAAGATTATATCAAAATCCTTCAAATCAAACTCTACCAGATCCATCTCAAATTCTCTACCCTCTATGGTTATTTTACTCCTTCCATTTTCCTAGTGCATCCTACCACTCTTCCCGTAGGTGTAGAAACAGAAATTTCAACTTCTATATCGGGGACTACTCCTACTTCTTCAAGAATTCGGAGGATATAAAAGAACAGGTTGCACCGGAATCAAATAATACTTTAGCACTAGTTCCAAGAACGGAAAAAGTACCTGTAATGACGTCCCCTTCTTGTTGAGATTCAGCCTCCGTCTTGCTGATTACGTTGATATACCCCTGATTTGTAGCCTCCTCCTGGGGTACTACCACTTCCGTATTGTATTTGCTTCCCCTGACTATTCCCTTGTCCACTCATGTTACCTCTTGGACCATTATAATTATTCCTCTGTTCATTTTGATTATTCAGCTGTACTCCTCCTTGGTTGCCACGATTGTTCTGGTTGATGAGATTTCCAGTTGTAGCAGGTCTTGCTACCTGATCAGTCCTCCTTCCATCCTTCTTACCCTACACTCATAGGCCCTGTGGCCTAACTTCCCACAGTTAAAACACCTTACCAACCTTCCTTCGCAATCTTCACCTGGGTGATTCCTTCCACAAATCTTGCAATAAAAGTATCTAGTTCCTTTATCATTGAATCGTCGTCCCGGATAATTGGGTCTGGATCCCCCACTTGGTCTAACTTCTACTTTAGCCCTCTTATCAAAGCTCTCGGCCTTACGAGTCTCCATTCTCCTTTTCCGCCCCGTTTGTACTTCCTTCCTTCTCTGTTGTACTCTATAAAGATTAGCAGCTTTATCGTACGCCTCTTGTAAAGTAGTTATAGGTATCACACTCAGAGCTTCTTGTAAATCCCAATTTAACCCTTCCAAGAAACGTTGAACCTTAGCAGTCTCATCGGGTACCACATGCGGAGCAAATCTAGCAAGCTCCACAAACTTAGCATGATAAGTTTTAACATCATCCTTCGCTGCCTCAATCCAGTAAATTCCTGATATTTTGCAACCTTACATGCTCCGGATAAAATCTTTTCCTCATCGCATCTTTCAACATATTCCACCCAAAACCCGGATTTCCTTTAAGTCTCTCCTCCTCCGCAGTCCACCACAGATCAGCCTCACCTTTAAAATAAAATACAGCCCCACTTACCTTCTTTTCTTCAGGGCAATCAATAATATCAAATATTTTGTCAAACTCTCTGATCCACTCTTCCAGAATCACTGGATCCTCTTCTCCCGAATAAGTACTGGGTTTCATAGCTGCTATCCTCCGGGAGAAATCCTTGGGTATTTCAGCTCTAGCCTCGTGCTGCTCCAGGATTCTTCCCATACTCAGTGTCAACTCCCTCAGTTCATCCATCTGTCCTCTCCCCTCTCCATTACTCCGTCCACTCCCCTCTCCATTATTCTACACAGATATGTTAGTTGCAATATAAATAGTTAACTATAATCAATCAAGCACACAACACACAAATATCACAGCAAACATATTTTCAGAACCACATGGTTCTGCCTAGACTCCTAAACCTAAGCCTGGGTCACCTTGCTTCCTAGTCAAACTCAAATTTTCCCCTCCAGCTAACCTATAGCTCTGATACCACTCTGTAACGCCCCGGTTTACCACCACCATTTACTTAGCCTCTTTTTTTTTTTTTTTTGATTCTAGAGAGACATGTTATAACTAAAGTAACTGCTTATATTATACATGCGTCAGTCTTCTTTTTACAAAGGTCCCCTAATACTATCACCGGGGGTTACCGCCACACTTACTAACCACTAGTAAGTGTAAGGCTATTACCACCACCACCCTTACGCTAGCTATCTTACAATGCTGTTACTATCAAAAGAGTGACACAACCAACCCGTCACTTTACACCTTAGTACCAAAAGACCCTTTCCAGCCAACTTCTATGTTAGCTCCTACTCCTATTTTACACCAAAAGTAAAGGGGAATCAAAAGGCTATTACATCGCTAGCATCTAACTAGGGACCACTTGCATATACTCGTACACTGTGGAAACATCATGAGTGATGGACTGACTGGTGCCATTTTCCGGGTGCCTAAAACCTTGTATCTTCTTGTTCCACTCTTCATAAATTATCTCGGTGACCCCAGGCTGTAAACTTCTACGATAGGTGACAAACATGAAAATATAGAAAGTATCGGTGGACTCGTCCTCAGTGCAGAGAAGGTGTCCATCCCAGTTACCCTGAATTCACAGAATACATATACACAGGAAAACACAACCAAATAAAATCAGTAAAAACTGAGTAACACTACCACACCCGTAAAAACTTATTTTCTCTTTAAAACCTTTGTTCCCAGCAAATATTAACAAATATAACAAATCAGAATAGATCACACACCATTTACCTGTACCATGAATTATCAAGAGATAATTAATATCAAATACAAGATATTTCCAAATGAAGTCCACCACCACCACCCACCCTATGTCCTTAAGTGTGCACACCCCCTATTGAAAACTTCTCCAATAGGAGTAGATCATAGTGGCAGCTCCAATTTCATTAGTAGGAGCTTATATTGTTGCCGGAACGTCGGCTTGGCCTTAAAGGCTCTCACAAGAGGCATAGCCTTAGGATAACCATGATATCAACATCACACAATACTTTCCACCACCACCACAAGAGGTTATCCTTAAACACATTTGCAAACCATGAGTAAGATATCATAACCAAGCTTTACACAAGTAGTAATTCACACATCAAGCTCACCACTTGTAAAATAACCTTAATATAACATAATATACCATTCAAGCTCCAATAAATCAGAGAATCAAACAATTTCCAAGAAACCACCTTAGAAAGCTTAAATTCTTATTTTTAGCCAAAATCACTATTCACCAACTTAAACAACTTCCCAAAGAGTCTCGGCCTAAAATTTTAACCATGATCCAATATCAACAACACAAGTATCTCCTCAAAATTTCAGCTCAAGATCAATTCGGAAACCCATTCAAACATTCGGAAAGGCTTAAAGCACATTTTCTCATTTTTAGCTTCTTTACCTTGTCTAACCGACTTAAATTTCTCCATTCGACTTGATTTTTCAACCATAACCATATATTCACTAAAGCTAATTTTCTCATTTCGGAATTGATCTGAGCTCACCACAATATATTCACTAAAGCTCATTTTCTCCATTCGACTTCATTTTATTCACTAAAGCTCATATCAATTCGGAAACCCATTTAACCTACTTCCCAACCTTATTTCGACTTGATTTTCTAGGATGTTCTCTAACTATTCATCCCTAGTTTACTGTAGAAATTTTAAGAAAATAGGAGATAGGATTCGTAGATAACAAAACAGAATGACTTAAGAAGGAAAATAAGCTTAAAGGTGAAAGTGATGTGCATAGATGTTACCTGTCCTCTCCTAGCCATTTTGGAGCTTTCTACCTTGATTATAAGTTGATTGAGCTCAAAATCTCCAACAACCAAGTCACCCACCTTGGAGTTTGGCTTCCACTCCTTAAACTTGCCTTTTTCCTTGATTTTAGCTTAATTACTACCTTAGATTTGTGTTTCCAATGGAGGAGTGTTGTTGCCTATGCTCCAATGGTGTTTTCTATCTTAGGAGAAGAAAGGTAGATGAAGAGGAATGGCCACCTTGCTCACCTACCATGGCCGACCTCCACCCCCCCCTTTATACTTGATTTTCATCCTTATCTTACTATTTATAATTATGACTTCTAGAATTGTCCATAGCCATAGATTTGTGTTAGGTGACAAAAACCAATCCTAACCACTCATTCCAAACCGCCATTGAATGGATAAGGAGGGGGCAAGTTGATTTTGTAATCATTGGCAAATAGTAAGGAGGTGTGAATAGTAAGGAGGTGTGAATAGTAACCGAGATATTTTTCTCCTCCTTCCTTGATATTTTCGGCCCCATCTTAGGCCATGTTTGGCTTGAGCTTTTATGGGAATTAAGACTATATGTGTAGGTATGTTAATACTAGTGTGGGTTATCAGGTTTAAGGAATTTCCTCGGGTCACCTTTGAGCTCTCCTTAAGCCCCGTTTGCCCAGAACCACTAAATACTGAAAAATGTAACTAGATTGTCTTATATTAAGAGAAGAAAGATATGATTGTTTCTTTCCTCAAAAAACTCTCAAAAGTATCTAACACACTTCCTAAGGTTGATACCCACTCTCAGTTCCTGAGGAATTCAGTAATTTTCAGGAATTTCAGAAATCGTGCGAAACTAAGGTTTACCGGGTGATACTCCGGGAACTAAAATTTCTAATGTTCACCAAGCACCTCCAACTAATTATAACCTTCTCCATCTTTAGAAATTAGGGTTTCCTAAGGTTTACAATCAGATAAGACTTTAATCACAGTTTAAGAAATTTGGGGTATTACAACAAGAGTTTATGAAACTCATGGGAATTACCTACGTGGTAAATATATACATACACAAGGATAATGTATATAAGGTGGATATGTCTTTTGGTTGGAAACCATATGATTTAATGGTGGTGATTATTTAAAAAATGTATATAGTCATGAACTATAAGTTATGAGTTTTGGATACAATACAAAAAATAATAATATACTACAATCATGCATGAATACATGCAACTATAGGTTACGTACCTAAACTAGATGTGGATAAGATTAAAAGAAATATAAGGAATTAAACTTAACAGTTGAAATAGTTTGACGTACGCGTTTTAAGTAACAAAACCGACTGTTTTAGAGAAACCCGTAACGAACAACTGTAGAAAACAGGGGTGAACTGTCGGGGTTACTTATTATTCGGAGATACCGGATGTAGTTAGTCATGGAGACTGACTTATAGTTTATTATCGTTTAGATTGTACCTCTGACAAGACGCTCGACGAGCTAGCGGACTACACGGAGCATAGGATCTTGCTGATTCATACTCCACCGTAATACAATCAGGGTGAACGGTATGTAAAGGGGTTTGCCGAGTTGTCCTAAGGTTGCTCCTTGGGCTCGGATTTGGTTGATATAACTTTATGTGTTATGTGTCTCGGATTGTCTCTGAGGGCTTCCTCAGTTCAGACATCTATGTGATCTGTGATAAGATTGTTTGTCTGAATGTGATAATTAATATGCATGAACTGTATATTTATAGCTGCTCATTAGTTACTGTTGTTGAGTTAACAGTATCGGTTCATATATGAACCAATATATATAAAACGAACTAGCGGCTATGGTGCTATCTTATATGAAATATAAGGAACGTCAGGTAAACGTTGTAGCACTAAAGATAATAGAGATAAATATTATCTGAGACTTTTATACGGAGCATTGGCCTTTCTATACGCCGCTCTCGTATCTAACACTGGATCCCGAGTTTGCAGACTCCGGATTGGACTAATGACCTTAGTCTGCTGTGTTAGAAAATTTGGTAATGCGATGCGATGGTATAATTAATTAATTAATGGAATGGAAGTAAAGCCAAGAGGATGTGGCTCATGGTGGTGCTCATGGTGTGTGTGTTGTGATCACAAAAACGATACCAGGATGTCCAGTACGGGTCCGTAAGTATCAGAAAATTTCCCGTGAGCTAGAATGGCTCGTTGGTCGGAGACTCTACCGTTGGAGTGGCTACTGCCGTGGGTGACCCGCCATATATGGGTAACTAGAGACATGTCGTTTTAACGAGACATTGTCACTAGGTATAACTGAACAACTAAAACAATTGAGACTATACAGTGGCGAACAATACCATGGACGAGACTTAATACTTGTTTATTATTCTCGTTGTTTCACTTTGTTGTTCATTGGTTATTTGTGGTTATTTTATTGTGTGTTGATGGTTGGATGGAGCCTACAAGGCTAAGGTAAATTAAATATGAAAACTGTACGCTACGGCGAATGTACATTGTACGTTATAGTGCTATTACTCGATACGTTCGATATATAAATGTTGTTTGGAATATTAAATGAATGTTTGGATATTTTGGATGGATGGTTGAAGTTTATGGATATTTGGATGGATGGTTAAATTTATTATGCATGTTTAATACAGTGTTGAATACATCTGTAAAATGGTAAAGCATGAAACCAATCTAATGATAAGATGGTTAAAATGACAAGTGACCATTAGGGTCCAGGCCCGGCATACTCAGCGTCTATCGCTGATACTACACCATTACAGGTTGTTGATCATTGTCGGAGCTGAAGAGCAGGAACAGGGTAATTGGAGTGTTATTTGTCACCACACTTGGAGATGTTGTATAGCAATGAAGATGGTGAATTGTATTATGGTAAGGTTGCGTATCCAGGATTGGGTAGACGCTCACTTGTCGATGTTTATGGTTTATGGACTTAGTATGATGTATAGGAGTTTCTCGTTATCACTGCGGTTAGCAGTTTATTTGTATTGGAAGTTGGGATGTAGTTTGGCTGCGTTGCTCGCATGGGCGAGTAACGGCCGGTGACACCGAGTGAGTTTTGTAATTGTTATTTGTTTTTCCGCTGCGAGACGTTTTATTTATTGCTACGTGAGAGATTATATCATGATTATTGAGAGGGGTGTTACAGTCCACATCAAGAACCTTAGACAAAATGGATTTAAGGAAGACACTGATGTTTGTGATTGTGTGTCTGACAGCATCCGGCAAGATCCCACGCAATGCAATTGGCAAAAATTCTTTAAGTAGGACATGATAATCGTGAGATTTCATTCCTACTAATTTCAAATCTGTCATGGACACTAGTCTTCTTATGTTTGTGGAGTATCCTGAAGGCACTTGATGTTATAAAGGGTACTGCATAGACTATGTTTCTCTTCTTTAGACAGAGTGTGACAGACATGAGGCAAGAATGTGTGTTTTCCACGTTCTTGCGGGCCAAGCTCTGTGCGTATGCCCAACTCAATTAAATCTTTTCTTCCTTTCAAATGATCCTTTGTCTTTCCTTTTATGTTCAAAAGGGTGCTAGTGATACTTTCACCCACGTTCTTCTCGACATGCTTCCCATCATACAATGTCTAACCTCCATATTGCCAGTACTGGAGTTCCCAAAATATTGATTTCTTTTTCCAGACACTTTTTTCACCACTTTTGGTTGGCGGCCCAAAGTGTTGACAATATTATCCAACTTTTTGTAAATCTGTACCTGTCAAAGGCTGGTGCGCCACGCTGTGATCAGTTTTCCCATGAACTCTTCGCCATTTCGGTACTTATATCCTTTTGGAAGCATTTTCGGTGGGCCATGTACACGTTTTTTCCACTATGTTTCAAGAGAATGCTACAAGTGTTTTCACCACAAATCGGACACGCCAACGCCCCTTGATTGAATAGCCTGAAAGATTACCATAGGTGGGGAAATCATTGATTGTGCAGTACAACATAGCACGCAAATTGAAGCCCTCTTTGCTGAATGAGTAGTAAACCGTAGCCCCTTCATTCCATAAGAGTTGTAGATCCTCTATCAAAGGTTGTAGGAATACATCAATTTTATTGCCCGGTTGCTTTGGACCCGATACTAACAAAGACAACAAGATGTGTCTTGGTTTCATGCATAACCACTGCGGTAGATTGTAAATAACCAAAAGCACAGGCCAGGTACTGTGTATGCTACTCAAAGTACCGTAAGGGTTCATCCCATCCGTGCACAAGCCTAGCCTTAGGTTTCTCGGTTCGTTACCAAACTCAGTAAATTTTTGTCTATGTTTCTCCACTGTGGTGCATCAGCGGGATGTCTCAATCTGCCATCCTTCTTCCTGTGAACTGAATGCCACCGAAGATTCTCTGCGTCTTTCTCAATGGAGAACAAACGTCTTAACCTTGGAATGATGGGCAGGTACCACAGTACCTTAGCCGGTGAACCTTTCTTACTACCGCTGATGTGAGTTTGTTGTTTCTTCAGATACCGTGACGCTCCACATGCTGAACAGCTTTCAGCAAATTCATCCGATTTCTAAAACAGCATGCAACCATTTGGACAAGCATGAATTTTCCGGTACTCCATACCCATTGGGCACATCAGTTTTTTGGCTGAGTATGTAGTCGTTGGTAAAACGTTGTCCACTGGAAGAACGTATTTCAATAGTTCCAGGAGGGCAGTGAAACTTACGTCACTCCAGCCATGTTTCGCTTTCAAGTTGAATAGCTTGAGGACAACACTCAACTTACTTAACTTTGTAGGGTCACACCCGTGGTACAATGGTGTTTGGATGAATCCAACAAATTTTCATACTTGTCTGGCGTGTTAGAGTGATGTAATTCCACATCTTTGAGCATAGTCTCAATGTCATCGTCCCAGAAATCTGGCTTAACGTCATCTGTAACGTCTTCTGGATCACCCACAATTGTATCATCTCTGAGTTATGTTTTGTGTTTGCCTGACCATTATCCCCTTCGTCAGGCTTAATAACATCGAACACACCCTGACCATGCCATCAGATTATGTCTTGGAAATCTTTTGTAAAAACCGCAGCGGATAAGATGTTCCTTAACTATTTCAACGCCGCGATATCGCAGTTTGTTTTGGCAGTCGATACACGGACAAAATATGTATTCCTTGTCTGAAGGTTTCAAATTGTTCGCCAACACCGTGCATAACTTATCAACTCCTTCTAAAAACCCGTCGTCCAAATTTCCGCTGTAAATCCACGATCGTTCCATCTCCTTCTAGCTATTTATATGAAGGCAGCCATTTCATACCGTCACCCGTGGCAGAGTCTTTACACTTTTGTATCTTATCAACCTAAATCCATCCATGAGTATTAAATCCCACCGCAGAACGTGTTTTTAATATGTAATTTATTGAAAATATCGGCAGCATCTCCTTACAGTTCTTCAAATGCATGATATTATGATATTAATCAATAATATATGCATTCGAAGAACAATAAAGAGATACTGCTGAAATAATCAGTAAAGTACATATTAAAAACATATTCACCCTAGGTGTGAGATTTAACAATCATGGACAGTCCCGACAGGGACTGCCGAAGATATACATCTATTAGGTATATCTTGGGTGGATAACTATGTTTGGTAGTTTGTCAAATACTTATTTATATATGTAAATCTTACCTCAAGTAGACGATTAGCCGATGCTAAGATGGTTGAGGTCAGAAGCCAAAATAAAGTCATACTCCTGATGCATAAACAAAAAACGACAACATTAGAATTCATAAAAAAATCAAGGTTAAAATGCTAGCTAAACCTCGGAAAAAATTCGACAGCATCTCCCTATATTTCTATCATTTCCAAATCACTTTTATCAACATCAAATTCGTACGCACCATCAAAATTACTTATACACTAATTTTATATTTTAAAACTATACTACATGTATTAATTGTAAAACTAAATGCTAAGAATAACCAAATCAAATTTACTCTTCAAAACAATAAACAAAGAAACATCACTACAACAGTTTATAGTTTGGTTTGCAAAATTACCGTTAGGAAGCACCGAAGTGGGCAATTAGTGCATAAATTAGCCCACGAACTAGGTTGCAATTAACTGTGAATCTGGGCACAAATATATGAACAAGGTTAGAACATTTGCCATTACACTCTCAGGATTTGATAGAATCGAGGTTAGAACTAGCAATCGACATGTATATGAACAAAGTTAGAAAAAAAACGACAATCGATCGATCGCATACCCAGTATGCATTAGAGGCGTCGACGGTGACGACCAGTGGTAGATGGGTGGTGACCGGCGACGATGGGAGTGACAAAGGTGGTGGGAGCGACGACGACGATGGCCGTTAGTAAGGTGACGGGAGTGAGGAGGCAATTTTAGTAAGGAAGATAGCGCGAGAGAGAAGTAGAGGTTACTGTAAGTGTGCAGAGTAAACGGGCAAATGTTCTAGTTAAAAGGACTTTAGATTACGGTTTACAAGAAAACCATAATCTAAAGTCACACTTTAAATGACGGTTCCTTGAGAACCGTAATCTAAAGTCTAACGAAATAAAAAAAAATAGCGCGAAAAGTATTTGGCCTATGCTGGGTTTCGAACTCAAGATCGATGGTGTTGACTCATGTACCCGCGACCATTAAGCCATGAGTCTTATTCGATCAAACATATGTAACACATTTATATAAAGTTTTTTTTTTAATCTAAAATAAGATGGTAAGACGACGTTGTTAACTGTCATTTAGATTACGCGTGGTGTCAAAAAAATCAAATAATGCGGGAAATATTTGGCGTCAGGTCAAAACGATGTCGTTGACCATCAGTGGGCGGGGACTTTAGATGACGGTTATTGGTAAAACCGTAATCTAAAGTCCGTTGACCGTAAAGCGCGCGTCAACACGAGGCTTTACATTACGGTTTTCCCAATAACCATCATCTAAAGTCCGTTCTAAAAAAGGCGCGCCTACCTCCGATCGTTTATTGCTAACGGTTAATTCTATAAACGCCGTTAATTATTTTCGGCCCTCCTATTAATCACGGTTTGTAGTTAAGCCGTGATTAATCAGCCGTCATTAAAGGGTTCAGTTCCACCAGTGTGCTTAGAGCATGCCCCTCGTCCTGGATGCTACAACCAAGATCTTTGACTAACAAAAGTGTCCGCCTTGCTTCCTCATTGACAAAATCTTCATCAGGACCCACCATCTTCCCCAAAGAGCCCCCAACAAGCTCAAAGCCAGGGGGAAATTCAGGGTCTTCAAAAGGACTCCTAAGGTTGTCGTCATTCCCTCCCTTCTCACCTGCTCAACTTGGGGACAATCAAATACTAGCTCCGGATGACATATCTCTAAATCTGCACCTTCATTGATAGAACCCAAATCGGCCCCAATCAACTCAAGGTTACTAATCTTACCGCACCACTTACTCTCGCCTAACGATCCCTCCCGGTCAATCCTACCAATCTCATCTGCAATTGGGTCATGCCCCGACTCCTTTCTGCCCGAAGGCTCCTGGATAGAAATTGGCGCCGACCATTACCCGCCACTACAACGGGCCACACAGCTCACTAATAAGGGCATTTGACAGGTTTGTGTATGGAAATTGCCCACACCCCACAGGAGACCCGCCCCCACCAAGAGTAAAAGGACTGCACCAATCACCACCCCACCCGTAACCTTGACCATACCACTTGCTTTGATCAAAACCTTGCGACAGGTACCCAGGCCATAAAGCATAATACGGGTACACCCACCCCGGGTATGAACAATTTGAACCGCTCCATAACCAGGCAAGGGCCCCACCTCCAACAAGCCGGGACAACTCTTTTCCTCAACACAACTACCACTGCACGTCCCAGCTTTTTCCACCTCGGGACACAGAGGTGATGACTTCTCTTTAACGCCCGTCGGCGCCTGTCCCCCTTCACCTTCTTGACTTTTGAAATTCCAGACACGAACATGTAGGTGACCACGACGGTTAGGATCGCCAAAACCATCCACGCGATAAATCTTGAATTTGACGCACGAATCCTCCAACACCAACTCAAGGTTGTCGGAGATCTCAGTCCTCCAAATAGAACCGCCACCGGAGATATCCTGTGTAGCCTCAGAGTTTGACCTCCCTGAAAAGTTCTTAATTGAACAAGATTCACTGAATCATACACAACGTGGAAGGTTTGCAAAGAGAGAAATGTCAAGAACAAGAGGAAGAAGAAACCTAGCCGGAAGAACTCGGCACTCTACGCACTCAAACTCTAACACAACTACTGTAGCAACTTATAACCTAATGACAACAGAAAACCGAGCACTGGGCTAAGACAGAACTGGCCCACTATTATCAGAGACCAAACTAGCCGGACAAAGCCCAAACATAATATATCCTAACACCCCTCTCGAAAACCAGGAGGAAACAGCCTCATGGGTTTTGACAGATTACAGACCTATAACAGCAAGATCAAACCACGCTATCCCTATTCTAACCTCAACCCCATCTTCTTCATCTGTAAGGGGTAGGCTCTCCCAGGCAACAGTTGGTTAAGACGTCTGCTACCTGATTCTTGGAAGTGACAAACTCAATGATCATCATGCCCTCTGTAACTTTTGCCTGACGAAATGAACATCAAGCTCAATGTGCTTGGTTCTTTCATGCAGGACAGGGTTCCTTGCAATATAGATGGCGGCTTGGCTGTTGATTTCACAGGAACCGGCAGAATTTCTTGGACTCCAAGCTCTGCTAACACTCTGGTTACCCAGCTGAGCTCTGCTGTGACATTTCTCATAGCTCTGTATTCGCCTCTGCTGAGGACAGAGCCACGGTCGTCTGTTTCTTGGACTTCCATGACAAGGGACTACCTCCAAGCTGGATAAAGTATCCACTGATAGACCGTCTAGTATTGGGACACCCTGCCCAATCAGAATCACAGAAGGCAATGAGTTTAAAATCATTCCTAGCATTAAGAACAAACCATAATTTATTGTTCCCTTAATATAATTAGGACATGCATAGCTGCCTTATAATGAACATCAGTGGGGTTACTCAGAAACTGACTTAAAACTTGAATGCTAAAACTTAGATCAGGTCTGCTATGTCCTAAGTAGGAGATTTTACCTACCAGCCTTCTGTACAGAAAAGGATCCCAGAGGCTTACCATCATCCTTCCTAAGTTTAAACTAGAATCCAAAGGGCTTACAGCTGCCCTTTCATTTGAGCAATCAAATTCCTTCAGTAAATCATACAATATTTCCTCTGAGACAACACTACCCCTTCTGTAGTATGAAGAAATTGCATGCCCAGGAAGTAATTAAGTTTGCCCAATCTTTTATTCTGAATTCTCTATCAGACCATGTTTAACAGAATTTATGAGGCCCTGATCATTCCCAGTAATTAAAATGTCATCTACATATACAACCAGATAACAAGCAAGATCATTTTCAACCTTAACAAACAGGGAATAATCATTTAAGGACTGGGTGAAACCAAAAGACTTAAGAAACCACTGAGTTTGTGATGCCATTGTCTCGAAGCCTGCTTGAGGCCAAAAGAGACTTATTTAATTTACAAAACCTTTCCTGATCCTCCTTGTACCCTAGGGGCACCTCCATGTATACATCTTCCTCTAATTCCCATGGAGGAAGGCATTATTAATGTCCAGCTGACTTATAGCCAATTCTCTTGGTGGCTATAATAACTAAGGCTTTGATGGTGGTGAATTTACCACAGGGGAGATGTCTCTAGGTAATCTATCCCATACCTCTGTGTGTACCCTTAGCTACAAGTTTAGCTTTGAATCTCTCTACACTACCATCTGCCTTGCATTTAATTTTGTACACCCATTTACACTTAACAGGCTTCCCCTCTGGTAAACTGACTAGTGTCCAGGTGTTATTTCTTTCAGAGCAAGAAACTCATCAGCCATGGCCTTTTTCCACCTATGGTCTCTAACGGCTTCTTCAAACTAACAGGTTCTGTCATTGCATCTAACTCAGTGTGAACACAAGAAAAACTGTGCTTATCAGTAAGAATTATGCCAACAGTTTGTGGCAGTTTTCTACTTTCAATTATGCTACCATTCTCATGTAAACTAACAGTTCAGATTCAGGTTCAGCT
>JAIOTZ010000248.1:0-70318 GCA_023374045.1 Limonium bicolor
ACAACCGCTTTCAGTTGGAAGTTAATTAGTGTAAACTAGATGTGTCCTAGGGTTAAAAACATGATTGTTGATTGTTCTGGTCATTAGTAACCTATTATGGCAGAATTGGCCATGAACTATTAAAGAGATGTATAGCATGATTTTAGGATGAATATGATAGTTTAAACTAAGCTGGGACTTAAGGTCTTAAAGTCTAATATGTTAGGAACTTATATGTACTGTCTTAGAAGGTTGTTTATGGTTGGATTAACTCCTAAGCTAATCTGGTTAATATTGTGTTGTTATGACCGAAAATGTTAGGAACCAATTATGGTTTGATTCAGGTTGTAATCTATAGTTAAATTATGTCTTAAGCTGATCTAGATGAGATAGTTAATAATAGAACTGAAATGGATATGATTTGTTTGTTTGATCAAGACTTGGTCTTAAGGTATGATTTATGGTTGTTTGAATTGTTAAGCTGAGATATTTGATGCTGTATGATCTGGCCGAAGGTGCCATGTAAGATTATGTGATCATAGCCTTTCCTTAAGTGCTGTTTGATTATTGTTATGTCCCTTGTGTTTGAAATTATGAAATGGGCTTTGTTAAGTGACTTGACTGTTGATTCTTGTTATACTTTAAATTGTTATATTCTGATTAATGAGGATTCAATGAGTAACTCATTGGAATGGATTGTTGAGATATATGGCCATATGTGGAACTTGAGCAGTAACTGCCTTCTTATGAATTATTGGACTCATGGTATGCCTTGGGCTCCATGAGATGCTTCATGGTTTCCTACACTATAGTTTAAAGGTACTATAGGGGGTGTGCACATCTTTTAGGGCCTGGAGTGCGTTTGGGAAAGGTTGGATCGCCTCAATGATCGGGATTCGTCCCTTGAACTGATTTGTGTGGAATGGAGAAATTGATGACAAGGAAAATATGTGAATTGATTAACATGTACTTGTGCAGGTTTGGATGCCTTATTGTTAATGCTTGAACTCTTGGTTGAGCAAAGTTTGTGTATACCATCAAGTACTTTACTAAGTTATTTTCTGATGGTAGCTTTGATTTTACTCAGCTTTGCTGATTTTTGGCTTTATGCCCTGTGGTCTTTTCTTTGTGATTGTATGAATGACCACAGATGCAGGAAATGAAGAAGCTTCTCCTTAGTTGTGGAGACATTCGAGAGTGTGGGCTTTTGGGGCTAGAAGACCATCATTTTATTCTCTCTTGGTTTCTAGACTAATGTATTAGGTTGTTCTATAACCTATGTAATACAAGGTTAGTTTGGTTGTAAGTTAAGCCTAAGCATTCACATGGTTGTGAGTGTGGCGGTAACGTCCTATAAGACTTATGCTTCCGCTTTATTAATCTGAGCAAGTTTATTATCATATTATGGTTAGTAATTTAGGGGCGTTACATCTACAATCGCTTCAATTACTATATGGCAACCACAACAATACCTGTTATATCTCTTTTTTTTCAGGCGATAAAATCATGCATTCTGTCTAGGAAATTCATTGGTGAGTGTTTCACTTACTCTAACATTTATCACTTTTGTAAAGTGAAAAATAAATAATTTTTATTTTATATATAGTATAAAGGATTTAGCAATTTACTCTTTGACTATTTTTGTCACGTTAATTAATCTAAGTTAAGATTTTGTGAGTGCAGTATTTTGTTAAGAATAGTAAGCTACAAGATTTATATATTTAACTTAATGTTTTTTATATCATTTAACTTTTTTAAAAAAATTATTTAAACCGGATAAGTATAATTTTTAAGGAGCATGTTGAAATTTTTTTTGTATTTCTACATACATGGCAAATATATTTTAATACAGAAAATGTTATTACTAGTAGTATAAAGTAATGAGTTAAATTATTATTGAAGCATTTGCTAAAAAGAAAAAAAAATTTACATTATTAAAATGACAATAATACACAAATATTCTCCAGTAATGTAATATATAATGAATACACAAAGGATGTGTAGTAGCTAGTTAAGATTAAGACTAAAAGAAAAAAGCTTGAGATAAGTAAAAATTGTCTGATCGCTCACATGAATTTGGGTGATGAAATCTCTACTCGCGCTCATTTACGATAAAAATAATCTAACGGTTTTAAATATAACTAAAGATACATTAAAAGTTATCATCGCCAAAACCGCGCCCGCAATGGTTGGTTATCGCCATCTCAATTGAAGACGTGAGAAATATCACATCCGTTAAACTTTACGGTAATCTTCACAATGACATTTCAAATCGGAAGGCGCATACGGCAAAGTAGGGTTTACTCATTAGTCATACAAACACGTAATGGATGTACTACACAAGTACACCATTTACAATCGGAAGTTAAGGATGATTCATGTCGTCCTTTGGTTAAAAGAAAAATTCTCTACATTCGAGAACCATAGATACGAGAATATAACCAAATGCTCACTACAAAAAAAAAACATCATGTTTTTGGCGCAAGGATATAAGGATTGCAACGCAACACTCACGTCAGAGAATAAGAATCCACACCAGAGGATCGCGTCGCGTAGCTGACCGTCAAAATTTTTCCGAGTATTTTGACGCAAACTCTGGAATAATTTTGATGCAACTTTCTCGTATAAAATTTAATTCATTCAACTGCAAATGTGGTTGAAGTTATTACTTGTTGCGTCGAAAATTTTTGTGTTCATTTATAAAAAAAAAAAGATTTCAAATGCAGCACCTAAAAATCTAACATAAACATAGAATCCAACAATACAATGGGGCAATGCAAACTCAAATACAAATTGCATTCTAACTGTCCACCTCCCATCTATCTTGGAGTTTGATTTCACAAATGACATCCTGTTTTCATTGAATAAAAAAAGATCAAACGTCAGCTAAAAAGTTAAACTGATATTAATTGTTATATTAAATAAATAGTACAAAATCTGAAATCATACCAATTATTTATGCACAATGCTTCGGTTGGATGGAAGAAGGCTGAGAAAAACACCACTCTGGTGCACAACACCACCAATCATTGTGGGAGAAAAAGTAGCATCAGATTTAAGAGCTCCCAGCCCTTCTCATGCAACTGGAAAGAAAGACGACAAACTAGGGAATGAGAAAATTGAGTGTGAAGAGAGTTACAATTAGCACAAGAGATTTTACAGCCTATAGCATCAATCGGATATAGCAAAACCGGGTTACAACACAAAATTGTATCCATTTCAAAAGTCAAGTGCAGGTAGAGATTATTTACCTCAAACACAACTCCCCATTTATCAAGTATTGAGTTCTGCATGTTTTAGAATCACCACAAGCAACAAAATAGTCGAACATATATCCTGGGAAGGGTTAGGTAGTAGAACAAATAATTATCCATCATCAAACTTACAAACAAGAAAGCCAGACTTGCAACATACTTTAAGCAAATATGAAAAGAATAAAAATATGCAGGCTGCATATGAAGGGGGTCACCTTTTCATTAGGCGTGACTTTAGACTGTGACTCCTCATCTTCTCCATGAGTCTATCAAAAGAAAAATGACAAACTGTAGATGAGAAAGATGATTGCACAATTCTTGAGTGATACACAACTTTAGGATTTCATAATTATAAAAAAAAAACACAACTTTAGGATTTCATGCGAGAGATTTTAAGAGCACCCAAAATCCATTATATTTGTGATTTTTACATCAAGAAGTTAGCCCTGAGAAGCAAGTATATTATCTAGCAATCAAAAGAATAAGAATACACAAAAGACAGTTTAGTTAAATCAACAACAACAATGAAAAGTTAAACACTACAGTCTAGAATAAGCATAGAATTGCTTGAAACATATCATCAAGGAGCTCATAAATTAGAACAAATTGTTTCAGAAAGCATATACATCAAATTTCCCCACCAAAAAGGATTTATATAGGTTGACATCCTGATACATTGTACACTAAAATATTGAATCGCAAGATGGACATACATCTGGAAGAATATAATAGGAACATAAATCTAATATAGCATGCATACAAGCCAAATGTTGAGGAGAGCACTAGATTGAGATGGTAACAACAGAATTACAAGCACAAACATAAAATATTATAGCATCAAGAGGCAGGACGTTTGACTTTGGAAGATAGCTGCACGATTGGAACCCCATATGCTCTTTATTTTCTAACTGAAAAAATGGACACCTAAAAACCCATGTGAAATACCTGTAGGAGTAATGATTTGCTTCTTAGTAAAGGGTAGGTGCCCTAGCCCATACTCCACTACCTACATACACCCAATTTGCCTATCAAAGGCATGTCTGATTAAACAGATTCTCTTAATGGATTACAAGGATGTCTTTACCCACAAACCATGCACTGCTGTCATCGTGGGCAGATGTATGCATTCCCCTATATCTGCAGCAAAAACAAGAAGGCACTGATATCTTAATACTAACTGAAGCAAAAAATAGAAAGAAAAAGGTATGTTCTTCAAATTCAACCGGTCAGATTTCCCATATTTATCATATGACTACAGAATAACTAGGCAAACAGGGCAGTAATGGAAATCAATTTGTCAATAGCATCCTAGAATCTAACTCATGGAGCAGTAATGAAAGATAACATGAGATAGGTAATTGGAAAAGGGGACACCATTCGATTCTGGTTAGACCACTAGATTAAAGCACAACCATTGAAATTATCCTTTCCCCGACTATTCACCATCAACGAGTAGCAAAATCCTACACTATAAAAGATTGGATGGTGGAATGGTAATCAATGGCTAAGAAATTTAGTTTGTGCAGGTGACTGTTCCAATATGAATCAGCCTAGGTGATAGATCTTCTCACTCTAATCGATGGTTTTTGCCAAATCAATTCACATCAACCAGACTCGTTGGCCTGGTTACCAAACAGCAGCGAACAATACTCAACCAAATCCTTTTACACTGAAGTATGTTCAAATCCACTTTCTATCACACTCTTTCGACAATTTGCACAAGTAGGAATAGCTTAATCTTCAACTCCACCGCGCTAGATTGGGACTCCTTAGGCCTTTCAATCAAAAGGCAAGTGATTGAATTGGAACGAGAAATTAACTTCGTTAAGGACAATGCCGACTCATCTGCTCCTCTGTTCAAGAAATCTAGCGGAATTACTAGAAGCATTTTGATAGCTTGTTGTTGTCACTCAATTTCTATTCATTTTGTTTTAAAATCTTGTTCTTCTATATTGTTAAGAAAAGCTTTACAAGCTTCAGTATCTCCCTTTGCTGTCAGCTACTTGTAAAAAAATATGGCTATAAAATGACACATGAAGATGCTCAATAGCTTTACAATCCACAATTTTAATTAAGCACGCATTATGATTGGAGCATGGATATTTAGAAGTAATTGACCATTAGATAGATTTTGGCACGTTAGCAATTTATCCGTACAAGCTAAAACTTCCCTGGATAATTGTTTCATGCCCGCCGAAGCATTCTAAAGCTAGTAGGGTACAAAAAAGAAGGCTGTAGAAACCAAGGACACGATGAATCAAAGGTAAATGAAGCGCAAAGAAACCTTGAAATCTTTGGTAAATCATTAGAGAAAAAATAAGGGACACCGAAAGTAGTGAGGGAACCATATGATTGCGAAATCAATCAAAGCATTGAAGATGGAAATAACGACAAGAAAAGCCAAAAAAAAATGTAGAATCACGGAAATCTGAACTGAAAGAAACAAATTAAAGCTTAGCGCAAAGAGCTATGAAACCGTACCTTTGGCCGAGCTCAATCAAAAAGCTAAGGTGAGGTGAGATTGTGCTAGAAGAGAGATTAAGCTGACTGAGGGGAGAAATCACTCAAGTTAAGAAGGCATGGTCGGTGGCCACAGAAAACCCTAAATAGAGGTGAGAGTTCTTTTAGTTTTTGATCTATGAAAAGTATGAAGACAGAATACCAAGTAGGCTTTTTTTTAAAAAAAAATAGACCAGATTATTGACGGTAGAGTATATTTTTCTACGGTGCATTAATATTGCGTAATAATTAGTGCACCATATCCACGAAACTACTAATACGTCCTAATTTATCTGAAAACAGATCGATGAGACCTTCACTTGCTTGTTAAATATGATCTAAAAGTTTACTTATTTTGTAGTGGCTCTAATACCATTGAAGGAATTTCTTACTTGTATGTGAAGAAATTTGTCTTTGAATAATTACCGATCTTCTTTCTCGAACTATGGTATCCCGGTATTGAATCGGAGGTGCAATTCAATTATATTCACGAAGTAATTGCATTCGACGATCTTGTTTGTACAAACAATTTGGTGAGAGAAGATGTATCGTAGAGAGAGATTTGATAATGGAAGAATCCCCCTCAAATGCTATAGCCATGGATATATATATATAGGCATAGGAAGTCTCTTTTCATAAAGACATTTCTCTTGCATGGGTTGTGTCTTTTCATAAAGACATATCCTTCTATAGGGATACTTCCTTTTATAAGGACCCATTAGGATTAACAACTTAATCCAAATGGAACTTACTCATGCAAATTACTAAAATAGCCCTTGAAGCTGGAGAACCGGAATTTGAAAATGAGAATTGAGTCGTTGGAGGAGAATTGCTGGTAAGTTTGGTAACTTTTTGTATGTTTGTTTAATTTGTGTGCGATTTGGTAAATTTGTATGTTTGTTTAATTTGTGTGCGATTCGGTAAATTTTTATTTTCCTTCGTTGTTGACAGAAGACCATAAGAAGATTCGATGGTGTTGTTTTGACTCTTTGATGGTAACCTTCTGTATTATATAGTTATTTGTCTGCTTATTTTACAATCCAAATGAGAGAGAACGTGTCTTTGTGTTTTTCTTTGTTGTTATTGCCACTTTTATTCTATAATTACTTTTGTTTTCTTTTTTTTTGTAGGTGCATCAATTTTTAAGCACCAACCACCTACTTACATCATTTTTTTCCGTTGAAATCTCAAGTTCCCACTGAAGCCCCCTCAAATTAGGTTCCTTACAGTTGGTGGAAGATCTCTTTCAGTTTTTGTTCTCGCTCTTTCAGTTTTTGTTCCCGCTCTTTCGAACATGCATGCATCAGAAAACAAAAACTTCAGTCAGTTACTCGTGAATATTCTGGCAGTACCGATATACAACTTCATTCTTTTTTTGAGCCAAAGCGAAATCATCTTGTTTTGTTTCTGTAAGCAGTAGCCATCTATGAATGTTATACAACTTACTTTCTTGTTGCCCAACAGATTGTTTGTACAATATGAATATCTATCTTCACCACACTTTTTGTTTAAAAAAAATAGAGTTGAATTTGGTATATATTATAATGAAATATCTTATGTTCTAATGTATATATGTACAACCTCACTCCTTTCTTATACGCAAAGCAAGGATAGCGTCGAACCAGACAAACACAAAGAAATTACCATGGCGGTGGGTCTATTATCTTCTTCCTTAGGTTGTGTAGTTATCTTGAGCCCATGGGATCATACTCATGGGAGGAAAGCAACACTTGCAGGCGTCCTTGCAGGGCTATTCTGGGCGAGTACTGGTCAAACCAGGAATCACGACATCATTAGCATAATGATCTCCACTATCAACGGAGGTGTTACTGCTGTAATGATGTTGGTTGTTCTTCCTCTCCATAGCCTCCTTGAGTGGACCTCAACACTCGACCAAATAACCGCATCATCACTTTTAGCTTCGAACAACACTAATTAGCTTCGAAGCTTCAAATATAGCGCGCCCAATTAACCGCATCATCACCACCTACACAATTAATTAATCATCATCCCATCCATAATCCACCTCTACTTTTGATTATAAATTCAATCAATGAATAAAATATAGATGTTTCGAGAGAAAAAAGGGAATTACTAACTTCATTCAATTATTATAGATAATTGAGGAAGATTTACGGACCTTGTTGGTTATTGTATTTTAGTAATAAATAAAAAATAATATTTATTTTAAATATTAGTTACAACCAACGTCTAATAATATTAATAAGAATATTTGTTATTCTTTATTTCTGTTTTGTTATTATTATGTATAGAGACTCTGGAATAGTTTCCAGAGAGAGACAATATACAGAAACCCTAGTTCCCACATAATACATAGAGAGAGCCATGTTAGGGTTCTTAGGTCGTGGATAGTGAGGGGACTGCTACTGTGGCAAACCTCCGCCTGGTAGACGTGAAGGATTCAACCGTTGCTGTCAAAGTAAGACGATCCGGTTGACAACGAACAGAAAGAACGATCCATATAATTCCGCTGCGTTTAAGAGATAGGTACCATAATCTATATATTTCTAATAGTGGTATGAGAGCTAGATCCATTCTTTTTTGTTCGATCATTGCCAAGATAATATGCTACCACCGTTTTTTGAGAGCCAGCCGTCGTCAGTAAGTGTTTGATTTAAGAAAAAAATTAAAAGAGTCAACTTTATATACAATCGATTAGTTTGATTGTATTGATGTGCGTTCGATCAGTTATTTTCAACTGATGTTGTCGTCTTTGTATTGTGCGTGTGCGCTCAAGAGAGAACCACAATTTTTATTTGTACATGATGATGATGGTACATATATGGATGTGGTGTTTAATTGCTGATGCATGTATGTGAGCCATGTCTCCCGTATAAAAAAAAATCCGATCTTGTTTTGTAGAGTTGGTGTGTGGTCAGTGCAACCGGCATGTGTATTAATAAATGTTAAATAATGAAGGCTAGACTACGATTAGTATAGGTAAGCAACCCTATTTTGTGATTATCTCACGTTTGGGGTTTTTATGGCTATTGATTTTGATGGTTATATTAGCGATATCATAAGATCCAGTGAATCAAAATTATATAACAATATTATCTAGAGGACGATCTATTCTTCTTGCGTAGAATTATGTGATCTTGGGTGTGTTGTTGTCAACAATAAACAAACAGGGTTTGAGTATTAATTTTGATATGATTGGGTTATTTAAAAGCCTCGACGTCAATTTCAGATTATGATGATTAATGATGTGTTTGATCGGCAACTAACTCATACTAGAGTTAGATATTGTTTTAATGATATTATATGTGTTTGCTCATGCCGGGTGAGAATTATTATCTATTATATATGTAGATCGATTATGGTATTTCAATGATTATCGATCTGGTGAGCGATGTTGATTCCGAAAATCAGGATAATGAAATGGGTAGAAAGAGCTGCAGATTAAGATGGCTTAAATATGCGTGCCTGCACGACAACTAATAGAATATAGATGTTTAAGAGACTGATTTTAATTTATTTTCTTTCCAGATGTGCTTGGTGTTGGTGCTAGTCCTGATGATGTTGGTTATTCTCGTCAGTTTTGGTAAGTATAGGCGTTTCTATAGCTTTTTGATTTTTTGAGGCTTGTGATCCGTTCTCTTTATCGTGTTGCAGGCTTTTAAGTGAATACTGTTCTTATGTTCTATTATTCGTATGATTATATATATTTTCTAGCTGTGTTGATTTGTGGGTTGTGGTATTTCGCTATGTGCAGTTCAATCACCAAAGTTTATGGTGATAGCAGTATGCTGGGGGTTGATTATGCTGTTGTGGCCATTTATCACGTTTTAATGAATTTGAATACTTCAGCCAGCTTACTGGGATTTTGGAATAGGAAATGTATATCAATGTGTGAACAATACCATATTAAGATAATTATGGATTGTAGCTGACGTTCTGTCCATGGGAGCATTTTCTTGCATTCCCAGCCTTGTGATCAGTAAATACAGTATGGGAGATTTAGAACACAGAGATATAATGATGTTGTGGGGGATTATTTTCAGTGTCTGCTGCGGAGAGTGTTTTATTTATGAGAAGTGTGATTCCAATATAGTGTTTGCACCAGTGTTTAGCGCCATGTGTATGAGGATAGCCTGGTGTTTTGAAATTGAAGGCAAAAGAAAAAATGCTGGAGATATAATAATGATACCTACTTTTGTGTTATATATGATACTTGGGGTAGGTTTAGGGGTTTACAATAGAAAGGTTGATAAGCGGAAGATGAAAAAGTGTGCAGTGCGTGAAGTAAGATTAGGTGAGATGGCAAGGCTGATGATAGAAGATAGGGAAAAAGGGTTGATATATGAAATGAGGGTTATTGAAGAGGCCTTGCAAGATGAAATGATGATTAGAGAAAAATAGTTAGATCAAATGAAAATGCAGGAGAACAACCTCAACGACGTGATCAGTGATTTGAGGAAAAAGTTAGAGGAGGAGTCTGATAGGCTTGGGTTTACAAGGATGATAAATGAGTTGAAGCTGGAGAACCGGAATTTGAAAATGAGAATTGAGTCATTGGAGGAGAATTGCCGGTAAGTTTGGTAAAATTATGTATGTTTGTTTAATTTGTGTGCGATTTGGTAAATTTTTGTATGTTTGTTTAATTTGTGTGCGATTCGGTAAATTTTTATATTTTCCTTCTTTGTTGACAGGAGACCATAAGAAGATTCGATGGTGTTGTTTTGACTCTTTGATGGTAACCTTATGTATTATATAGTTATTTGTCTGCTTATTTTACAATCCAAATGAGAGAACGTGTCTTTGTGTTTCTTTGTTGTTATTGTTACTTTTATTCTATAATTACTTTTGTTTCCTTTTTTTTGTAGGTGCATCAATTTTTAAGCACCAACCACCTACTTACATCAATTTTTTCCGCTGAAATCTCAAGTTCCCACTGAAGCCCCCTCAAATTAGGTTCCTCACAGTTGGTGGAAGATCTCTTTCAGTTTTTGTTCTCGCTCTTTCAGTTTTTGTTCTCGCTCTTCGAACATGCATGCATCAGAAAACAAAAACTTCAGTCAGTTACTCGTGAATATTCTGGCAGTACCAATATATAACTTCATTCTTTTTTTTGAGCCAAAGCGAAATCATCGTTTTGTTTCTGTAAGCAGTAGCCATCTATGAATGTTATACAACTTACTTTCTTATTGTCCATGGGAGCATTTTCTTGCATTCCCAGCTTTTTGATCAGTAAATACGGTATGGGAGATTTAGAACACAGAGATATAATGATGTTGTGGGGGTTTATTTTCAGTGTCTGCTGCGGAGAGTGTTTTATTTATGAGAAGTGTGATTCCAATATAGTGTTTGCACCGGTGTTTAGCGCCATGTGTATGGGGATAGCCTGGTGTTTCGAAATTGAAGGCAAAAGAAAAAATGCTGGAGATATAATAATGATACCTACTTTTGTGTTATATATGATACTTGGGGTAGGTTTAGGGGTTTACAATAGAAAGATTGATAGCGGAAGATGAAAAAGTGTGCAGTGCGTGAAGTAAGATTAGGTGAGATGGCAAGGCTGATGATAGAAGATAGGGAAAAAGGGTTGATATATGAAATGAGGGTTATTGAAGAGGCCTTGCAAGATGAAATGATGATTAGAGAAAAACAGTTAGATAAAATAAAAATACAGGAGAACAACCTCAACGACGTGATCAGTGATTTGAGGAAAAAGTTAGAGGAGGAGTCTGATAGGCTTGGGTTTACAAGGATGATAAATGAGTTGAAGCTGGAGAACCGGAATTTGAAAATGAGAATTGAGTCGTTGGAGGAGAATTGCCGGTAAGTTTGGTAAAAATTTGTATGTTTGTTTAATTTGTGTGCGATTTGGTAAATTTTTGTATGTTTGTTTAAATTGTGTGCGATTCGGTAAATTTTTATATTTCCTTCTTTGTTGACAAAAGACCAAAAGAAGATTCGATGGTGTTGTTTTGACTCTTTGATGGTAACCTTATGTATTATATAGTTATTTGTCTGCATATTTTACAATCCAAATGAGAGAACGTGTATTTGTGTTTTTCTTTGTTGTTATTGTTACCTTTATTCTATAATTACTTTTGTTTTCTTTTTTTTTGTAGGTGCATCAATTTTTTAAGCACCAACCACCTACTTACATCAATTTTTTCCGCTGAAATCTCAAGTTCCACTGAAGCCCCCTCAAATAGGTTCCTTACAGTTGGTGGAAGATCTCTTTCAGTTTTTGTTCTCGCTCTTTCAGTTTTTGTTCTCGCTCTTGCGAACATGCATGCATCAGAAAACAAAAACTTCAGTCAGTTACTCGTGAATATTCTGGCAGTACCAATATATAACTTCATTATTTTTTTTTTGAGCCAAAGCGAAGTCATTGTTTTGTTTCTGTAAGCAGTAGCCATCTATGAATGTTATACAACTTACTTTCTTGTTGTTCATGGGAGCATTTTGCATTCCAAGCTTTGTGATCAGTAAATATGATATGAGAGATTTAGAACACAGAGATATAATGATGTTGTGGGGGTTTATTTTTAGTGTCTGCTGCGGAGAGTGTTTTATTTATGAGAAGTGTGATTCCAATATAGTGTTGCACCGGTGTTTAGCGCCATGTGTATGGGGATAGCCTGGTGTTTCGAAATTGAAGGCAAAAGAAAAAATGCTGGAGATATAATAATGATACCTACTTTTGTGTTATATATGATACTTGGGGGTAGGTTTAGGGGTTTACAATAGAAAGGTTGATAGCGGAAGATGAAAAAGTGTGCAGTGCGTGAAGTAAGATTAGGTGACATGGCAAGGCTGGTGATAGAAGATAGGGAAAAAGGGTTGATATATGAAATGAGGGTTATTGAAGAGGCCTTGCAAGATGAAATGATGATTAGAGAAAAACAGTTAGATCAAATGAAAATGCAGGTGAACAACCTCAACGACGTGATCAGTGATTTTAGGAAAAAGCTAGAGGAGGAGTCTGATAGGCTTGGGTTTATAAGGATGATAAATGAGTTGAAGCTGGAGAACCAGAATTTGAAAATGAGAATTGAGTCGTTGGAAGAGATTTGCCGGTAAGTTTGTTAAAAATTTGTATGTTTGTTTAATTTGTGTGCGATTTGGTAAATTTTGTATGTTTGTTTAATTTGCGTGCGATTCGGTAAATTTTTATATTTTCCTTCTTTGTTGACAGAAGACCATAAGAAGATTCGATGGTGTTGTTTTGACTCTTTGATGGTAACCTTATGTATTATATAGTTATTTGTCTGCTTATTTTACAATCCAAATGAGAGAACATGTCTTTGTGTTTTTCTTTGTTGTTATTGTTACCTTTATTCTATAATTACTTTTGTTTTCTTTTTTTTGTAGGTGCATCAATTTTTAAGCACCAACCACCTACTTACATCAATTTTTTCCGCTGAAATCTCAAGTTCCCATTGAAGCCCCCTCAAATAGGTTCCTTACAGTTGGTGGAAGATCTCTTTCAGTTTTTGTTCTCGCTCTTTCAGTTTTGTTCTCGCTCTTGCGAACATGCATGCATCAGAAAACAAAAACTTCAGTCAGTTACTCGTGAATATTCTGGCAGTACCAATATATAGCTTCATTATTTTTTTTTGAGCCAAAGCGAAGTCATCTTGTTTTGTTTCTGTAAGCAGTAGCCATCTATGAATGTTATACAACTTACTTTCTTGTTGTCCATGGGAGCATTTTCTTGCATTCCAAGCTTTGTGATCAGTAAATACGGTATGAGAGATTTAGAACACAGAGATATAATTATGTTGTGGGGGTTATTTTAGTGTCTGCTGCGGAGAGTGTTTTATTTATGAGAAGTGTGATTCCAATATAGTGTTTGCACCGGTGTTTAGCGCCATGTGTATGGGGATAGCCTGGTGTTTCGAAATTGAAGGCAAAAGAAAAAATGCTGGAGATATAACAATGATACCTACTTTTGTGTTATATATGATACTTGGGGTAGGTTTAGGGGTTTACAATAGAAAGGTTGATAGCGGAAGATGAAAAAGTGTGCAGTGCGTGAAGTAAGATTATGTGAGATGGCAAGGCTGGTGATAGAAGATAGGGAAAAGGGTTGATATATGAAATGTGGGTTATTGAAGAGGCCTTGCAAGATGAAATGATGATTAGAGAAAAACAGTTTGATCAAATGAAAATGCAGGTGAACAACCTCAACGACGTGATCAGTGATTTGAGGAAAAGTTAGAGGAGGAGAGGAGTCAGATAGGCTTGGGTTTACAAGGATGATAAATGAGTTGAAGCTGGAGAACCGGAATTTGAAAATGAGAATTGAGTCGTTGGAGGAGATTTGCCGGTAAGTTTTCTTAAAATTTTGTATGTTTGTTTAATTTGTGTGCGATTTGGTAAATTTTTGTATGTTTGTTTAATTTGCGTGCGATTCGGTAAATTTTTATATTTCCTTCTTTGTTGACAGAAGACCATAAGAAGATTCGATGGTGTTGTTTTGACTCTTTGATGGTAACCTTATGTATTATATAGTTATTTGTCTGCTTATTTTACAATCCAAATGAGAGAACGTGTCTTTGTGTTTTTCTTTGTTGTTATTGGTACTTTTATTTATAATTACTTTTGTTTTCTTTTTTTTGTAGGTGCATCAATATTTTAAGCACCAACCACCTACTTACATCAATTTTTTCCGCTAAAATCTCAAGTTCCCACTGAAGCCCCCTCAAATTAGGTTCCTTACAGTTGGTGGAAGATCTCTTTCAGTTTTTGTTCTCGCTCTTTCAGTTTTTGTTCTCGCTCTTGCGAACATGCATGCATCATGTAACACCCCTACCGCTAATACTGTCATTACCATCCAATATCTTTATACAATCCAGACTCACGCAGCGGATACTTACATTCTCAACGGTGGGTGATACAATGCCGTTAGCCACCCACGTGACTAACAAGGCTACTACTACTACTACTACATACAGCATCGGTCTGATGGACCGGAATATCCGAATACTACACACTTACAATACATACTCCAATTACCATATCAAATACTAGAACTTCCCATTCATTACAATACTCCATAAGTTCAATACAATATAATACACCGAGTTTACTAAGATCCTTATACAAATACAACACCTCTCTCAATTTCATAAATACTCCTTAGAGTCTAACCACTACCCATTCCTCACAAACTACTTATTTTCTAAGTACAAGGTGTACCCCTTGGTACACTACTACTTCAAGGTTACAAGTTCAATACTATTCTCTACGATCTACACTGTCACCGGTCTCTTATTGCGACCATGTCTGCTTCGGGTACCTGCACACTAAAAACGTTCCCCTAGGGGGTCAGCTTTCGCTGCATATGATAACCGCATACCCCGCGTACTAGTGAGGGTACGCCGACCACTTGGTCGAATACATGCAGTTCATTTTATTCATACATACATGCATACATGCTTTCATACATTATACTACAATTTTACGCAAGGAATACATACATACACTTCAATACATACATGGTAAACCATACAAGCCAGCAGATACATACTTACCTTTCCCGATATCCACAATACACAATACATATACAATACATACACAATACACCATACTTGTTAGCTCCTTTTTGTCCACCCGGGTTAATCAGGTGAGATTACTCTTTACTTGTTACACAATACTTACGCATACATACTCATTCTTTACTTACTTACTTACTCTAGTCAAGTCGTGGGACCTCCGGCCCGGGGACTACTCTGTCCCCCCACCGGGATTTACTTGGTTCACCAATCCAGGATGCTACCCATTTAAGGGGTTTGGGCCGTGGACCAGTTTAAGAACCAGGAATCGGATCCAACCACTTGTGTCTCCTCATCCTCACGCGTGGCCGAAACTATATCGGACTTCTACTCGTTCCAATTTATCCAATACTTAAGTTAGGAGTTAGGTAGTTAGGAATTAGTAGAAGTCATTCATTCAAGCCACATACACAAATACATTACTCATATACACATCCATACAAAATACAATACAATATACAAGTACACTATGAGATATAAATACACTTCATCATCATTCATATATTTCATGAATATACAAACTATTGTTCAAGACAAATATCAAGACAATGTAAAACAAGCACAAGTAAGTGCAATATAGTCCGATTCATGCATTATCTTATTAGGTGATAAAATAAGCACACAAATCGGGGTAACCAGATTAGGATACAGGGCATGAAGAAATCATACCTTTCACCGTTGACTTTGGACTCACCGACTCCCTTCGGTGTTCTACTATTTGAATCCTATTACATACATACAGTTGGATGGTTAATTATCCATAATTAACCTTACTGATTACTTTCCTAAGTTTCCTAGTTATATACTAACTCTTTGTTACTTAAATACATTTACTTACAATTGTTTTCTAAGCTTGTTTATGGCCTTAATCACCATTAAACATCATTACTCATGTCTTAATTATCTTATACTATCATTACCCATCATCACCCATCCTTAGAATACCTTTTAAACTCATTCTGTAAATTTTGGGGTGGTCCGGGTTTGTGTCCGGGGATACAAACCCGGACCAATACTGGAATTGAGTTACGGGTGGAATTGTGTGTGGTCCGGGTTTAGGGAAGGGTTTTACAAACCCGGACCATACGATTGTATCTCTCGGGTATGTTTCTATGTGGTCCGGGTTTAGGTCATAGTTTACAAACCCGGACCATGTGTTTGTAAAACCTCTCGGGTGTATTTTAGGGGGTGGCCGGGTTAGGTCTTGGTTTGCAAACCCGGACATCCATTCTGAAATACATTCTGTCGTGTTTTTTTGACTGGTCCGGGTTGTGTACTTGTTTACAAACCCGGACAAGTTGCAGTATTGTAAAATATATATGTTTTTTATTATGTTTCAACTCCAAACTTCTACCAATCTCTCCCCGATATTCCTACATATAATCTAGGGTGTTTTGACCCTAATTAGGCAATCAAAACTAACCTAATCCTCCTTATACCTATCTGTTACAAAACACTCTCCACTGTCCAATTTTCCTCCTGTTACAGTTTTTTTGCTCTTCAACAAATACTACAGATTTTCTCCATACTTCTTCCCATTATTCCTATGGCTCTTTCATTGCCTCATTTGCATTACACTCAACCCAAAGCCTTACTTAGTACAATACTCATTTTGCTAAATCTTACACATTAATTCTTCCTTGTTTCTCCAACACATCTCAATACTTCCTGCTACAGATTTTATATCTTTTCATTCTCTTACCACAACTACACTCCTTAGTTACTAAATCATCTCTACTAAAACCCATACACACCTTTGGTTCTTCATTCACCAAGTCATTCTTAATGCACAATTCCTACTAAAATTTTGCCATAGTTCACCTACTTTTCTTACTTATCCACACATCTCCTTTCTCATCAAATTCATCCCTATTCTAGCCAAACCTCAAGGGTTCTTGTAACACCCCTACAACGCACTTACCAACTACCGAATTTCGCAGCGGAATCAAACACCTCAACAGCAACTAAACACTATGGTGCTACAACGCCGTTAACCACCCACGGGGTTAACTAGGCAGAATAAATACAGTGTATCGGTCTGATGATCAGACTCCGAGCATAGGTCCTAACATCCGTACATAAACAAACAAACCATACCGAGTATTTATCTTACATACCAATCGTAACCTTAAACAACCTGTCACTGTGAACAACAGTACCAAAAAAACAACACTACGGGAGCACAGGCGCATCCCGGGTTTATTATACATATACTGAAGTATTCCAGCAGCCTGGATCTAGAGCCACTCCGCTTCTTCGATCCTCATCCTGTAAATAAAATATGGAGCCCCCAAAGGGGGTCAGCAACCTTTTGCTGGTATGGTTAACGCGCAGCCCATCGGCTACCGGGATACGCGCAACCAATTGTCATGATAACATGGCATTTTTTTAAACATCCAACATATATGTAACATAGCTTAGCAAGGGAAATTGCATAGCACAACAATAATACATAACACCACAATTCGGTTCACACAAGGAACCTTCCACCATAATTAGTATACATAGTGAGCCTAGAGATTATTGCCAATCTCATGCCAAGCTCGTTACCAACCTCGTTACCGTCCAGTTATATCGAACGGTTAACTTAACCCAAGGCGTGTCGGATATAGTAATCCCAAGCACACGACCGAAACAACATTTGTATGCCCCTGTGGCCCGACGTGAGTCAGTAAACTAGCTTTGGATAAGCTAAGGGAAAGTTGAAACCAAATTGGAATACAACTCATACATACACCAAGAGAGTCGAACCGGATAGACATCGACTCCCATCATCACACGCGTGGCCGGAACATGACCGGACTCCTCAATTCCCGGGTAGCACTTGTTAGTGATTACACAAATAAACTTGTTAAGTCACACACAAACAAGTGTTTAGGTCTGGTTAGACACACCAAGGAAAGGAGTCACAACAATACAATATTACAGTATAACGACTGTAAACTCTTTTCATGTCTTAGTCTTATAAGGTCGTAACACACAGAAAAGCAAACAACACCCAAGCCGGTGTAGAACCGGTAGGCAAGACTGCAAGAAAACCATACCTCGGTCCTTGCCTCGACTCGTTCCCACCTTGAGAGAATCCTATACACATTTAGTAACGTCGGTCAATTAACGTACTAGTTCACCGTTAACATTAACTACTTCATATTTCTAGTTATTTCATTTCCACATTTTATTTTAACTCCTCATCCCTTAAACTATCATTATAACACTCCTGATATGTCATATATAACCTCATAATTTCCCTACTAACTTATTCCTATCATTAGACATCATTTAATATCCTCGAACTAATATTTACGTAGTGGTCCGGGACTTGGTCCCTTACTTAGGTCCCGGACCTATACTTAACAAATTCCTCGGTTATTTTTAATGGGGTGGTCCGGACTTTACCCAGGTCCTAAGTCCCGGACCATTCTAAGCAAATTCTCGGTAATTTTTTACAGGTTGGTCCGGGTCCTTACATATGGACTAAGTCCGGACCTACGACCACGTATAATTCTCGAAAATTTTAAGGGGTGGTCCGGGCCCTTACATAGGGTTAAGTCCCGGACCTCTTCCTATTTACAACTCTCGGACTGATTTCGATATATGGTCCGGGACCTCTTCCAGACCCTAGTCCCGGACCAAACTTACAGAAGCGACGAACTGGATTTTTTCATGCTCTGTTTCGCGAGTTCTCTTCCCCTATCTGTTATATAAACTTCCCAGTACACCCTTATACTCAAAATTTCACCCAATATACACCACATAACAACGTAGTGCACAATTTAAATGCATAAATCTTAAACACTGAATTTCCCACAATATATTTGCCTCTCACTGCAAATACAAACAGCAGTTCGTATGTTTTTTACTAGTCTTTTGAGAACATTTTTCTAAGTCATAACCATTGGCTCTTTAGGTAGTTTCAGTAGACAACGTAAGTTCTACCTTTGGTTAACATAAAACATATAGGAAAACCATTTCTTTGAGTTTCCATACCTTGAAGCAAAAGGAGAAGAACAATACAATAGAAGATGAAACTCAAGCTCTTCCCATGGAGATTCCTCTTGGCACCAAAGTGGAGCTCTTGAAGATTTGAAAGGAACTACGTCGAAGAGCTTGAAGAAACTAAGAGATCGGTGGTCTCGGTTTTAGATTGGACAAGTGAGTAAGAAGTTACAAAAATCTGAAGTTGCATGTTTGTGGTGTGCTGTTCGGTCGTGAAAGAGAGGAAAGGAAGGAGAGGCTACGTGAGATAGTAAGGAAAATAAAAGAGAATGAGTGATGGTGGGGTTCACTTATTGTAGTTTCCTTTTGAAGATATTTAACTAAGTAAAGCAAATAGTGCTTTTTCAATTAGTACATATCTTCTCAATTAGCTAGTAGTAGTACGTGTGGTGATTCACCACATGTTAACCGACCTCCACTTAACAAAGGGGGTTAATTAGTCTTTATTTCTCAATTAAACTACACATGTAATATATATTACAAACTAGCTTATTTAGTTACTTTTCACCATAACAAAACACATAAAAGTGGAATATTTATTTCTTATTATTTTAAACTGCTAAATGTGTACTAAATAGTACACATATATTATTAAAGAGTATTGATGGACATTTAGCCATTCAAAACTCATTTACAAGACAATTTCATTTAGGCAATTAATTATATTACTATTATTAAATTGTTTACTAATATTTCTAAGACTCTTTTTAGTCTTATTAATTTATTATTTAATATTTAAACCACTTATTAAGGTTTGGGGTATTTCAATCTACCCCCCTTAAAAGAACTTTGTCCCCAAAGTTCATACTTCCCAATTTCTAAACATAAGAACACGGGGAGAAATTTTAAAACAATACCTCCAGAAACAACATTACAAAACATTACCATCATGCTTACATAACCACGACTTAAGGTCCCAAACACATAATACCATTCAGACTCCAAGGTCTGTAACATAACATAGACAATGTATATAATACATGTCGAATGCATCCATAACCGAAACGGCTCTACCCCCCTTAAAAAGGGGTACGCCCCGTACCCTACACATATAAACACTAAGAAGTAAACAGTGATGGGTACTTCGCCTCATCTTATCTTCCAGCTCCCAAGGGCCTCCTCAACGTCCTGGTTAGACCAGAGGACCTTCACCAGTCGTACTGACTTATGGCGAGTGTCTCGAGTCTTAGTATCCAGAATCCGTACGGGAGTCTCCACTGACCGCATGGTCGGCTCTAAGGTTAGCCTCTCAGGCTGAGGAAGTACATGAGACGGATGAGACATATACTTCTTCAACTGGGACACATGGAATACATCATGTACCTTGCCCAGCTCAGCAGGTAAATCAAGTCTGTAAGCTACTGGTCCTATCCGCTCCGTCACAACATAAAGCCCCACATATTTCGGGCTCAACTTTCCTTTCTGGCCAAATCGAAACACTCTCCCTTCATGGGGATACCCTAAGAATAATATGATCGCCTACAGCAGCGAACTCCAGGTCACGTCTGCGCCACATCAGCGTACGACTTCTGTCTATCCTGAGCTTGCTTTCATGTTAGCCCGGATTGGCGAAACGTCTGGCAACTGCCTGAACCGTTTCCATACTCTGGTCCTATGATGACCGTCTCACTCGACTCATCCCAGCATAAGGCGTGCGGCATGGTTACCGTACAATGCCTGGAAGGGAGACACTCCTTGATCGAAGCATGGTAACTGGTGTGTTATAACTAAACTCGATCAGATGTTAGCTCAATCACTCAGTGGGTCTGAAGTCAAGTGCCAAGTGCACGTAACAACCTCAAGTGTTAGATGAGGTCACTACTATGACCATCTCTGTCTGTGTGGTGAAACGCCGTACCAACTTCACGTACCCTATCAGCTTGCTGTACCCTAGCGCATTCGCTGATCATCCGAATACCGTGATCGAATCGGTACAATCGTGTCTAAGAATCCTAATCGTCTATGTCAAATGATGTCATGGTATCTCAATACACACGGTCTGCAGTACTTAGCCAGCTATGCCTAGCTGTTCAAGTGCTTCTCATCAAAGAGCTCGAAGTTTAGCCACTTTCGAGTGTCTTTCATCGGTATGAATCGGCCACTTTGGTCGTCGGTCTACCCACAACCCAAATCATATTCAGACCTCCCCTTGTAGGCGGAAGCCCTACTACAAAGTCCATAGAGATGTCATGAAACTTCCACTCAGGCACTGGCATTGGCTGTACCATACCACCAGGCCTTCGGTGCTCAAACTTGACCTTCTGACAAGTGAGACACCTCAACACATAATCATTTACATCCTTTTTCATTCCAGCCCACCAGAAATAACGTTTCATACCCTTATACATCTTGAAGCTCCAGGGTGAATCGAAGTCGTAGAACTATGGGATTCACTGAGTATGCGCTCCTTCAGCTCGCGCTACTCCTGGGTATACACAGTCGGCCATTAAGCCTAATCAGGTCATCATCGTGGAGTCTAAGTCGTACTTCTGACCCTCGAATGTGCGTCAATAAGCTTCGTTGTTTAATCTCCACCATATACTGATCCGTCATCTGAGCACTCCGCACCTCTTCAACCAAGCTAGTATGAGAGACTAGCGAATGGAGAGAGTGTGCTCGGCGACTCAATGCGTCAGCTACCACATTCGCCTTACCCTCCTTATACTGTAAATCGATGTCATAATCATTCAAAAATTCAACCCACCTTCTCTGCCTCATGTTCAACTCTTTCTGAGTGAACAAGTATTTCAAGCTCTTGTGGTCAGAATAAATCGTCACACTTACCCCATACAAGTGATGTCGCCATATCTTCAGTGCGAAGACAATGGCCCCAATTCTAAGTCGTGGGTAGGGTAGTTCTCCTCATGCTTCTTCAGCTGTCGGGAGGCGTATGCTACGACCTTCCCGTGTTGCATCAACACACAACCCATACCCCTGCCTGATGCGTCGCAATAAACCTCAAAACCATCTGGACCGTCTGGTATAGTCAGGACTGGTGCAGATGTCAGAGCATCCTTGAGCTTCTGAAAGGAAATCTCACAGTCAGCTGTCCACTCGAATGGGCATCCTTTTTCATCAAGGAAGTCATCGGCTTCGAGATACTGGAGAAATCCCTCACAAATCTCCTATAATAACCTGCCAGACCGAGGAAGCTCCTGATATCGGTAACCGTCTTCGGCCTAGGCCAGGTGCGTACTGCATCTATCTTTGCCGGATCACAGCGATCCCGGCTTCAGAAATCACATGACCAAGAAAGGATACTTGGTTCAACCAAAATTCACACTTTGAAAATTTAGCATACAACTGATTCTTTCTCAGTATTTTGCAACACATCTCTAGGTGGCTTTCATGCTCACCTCTGGATTTCGAATACACAAGTATGTCATCAATGAAGACTACCACTGAGTTGTCCAACTGATCTTGGAACAAAACGGTTCATCAGGTCCATGAACTTAGCTGGTGCATTGGATAACCAACGGCATAACCGTAAACTCATAGTGTCCATATCTGGTTCTGAACGCTGTTTCCTCTATATCACTGTCCTTAACTGCAATCTGATGATAACGGATCGTAAATCTATCTTTGAGAACACTGATGCTCCTCTCAACTGATCAAAACAAGTCGTCGATGCGTGGTAAAGGATAACGGTTCTTCACCGTAACTGCATTCAGCTCTCGATAATCAATACAAAGGCGGAGGCTACCGTCCTTCTTCTTCACGAAGAGGACCGGCGCTCCCCATGGTGAAACACTAGGGCGGATAAAGCCCTTGTCGAGTAGGTCTCTCAACTGCTCCTTGAGCTCTTGTCATCTCTGCTGGAGCCATACGATAAGGTGCCTTCGCAATAGGTCCGGTGCCTGGAATCAAATCAATCTCAAACTCAACCTCCCGTGCTGGCGGCATGCCCGGCAGTTCCTTAGGAAATACATCAGGAAATTCCGAGACTACCGGCACATCTGGGCTAAACTCAGGGTCTCTCTCTATGTCCTGGACATAGCAGAGGTATACATCATTCCCTCGTCGTAACTCACGATACATGGCCATGGCGGTGTGTGATCTGTGTCGAAGGCTCCCTGGGCCTCTGGCGGTATGATATAGTAACCCCATGGACTCCGAAGAAGCAGTCGATGCTCGGCACATAGGATTCTACCTTGTACCGCTCCAACCAGTTCATCCCGATAATCACATCAAAACCAAGTCCGTCGAACTCTATCAAGTCGATCGGAAACTCTTCCTCCCTGATACGTATCACAACGCCTCGGTAGTAGCGGGTACACCTGATCCGCTCTTTCGACGGAGAGTGACTACAAAAGTCCGGCATCCCTTCACCGTCTAACCCCAGCCTCTTCGCAAATGATAGCGAAATGAATGTATGTGAGGCTCCAGAGTCGAACAAGACCGATGCATCCACGCCATCCACTGGAAAGGTACCGGTGAGGATAGTGCCACTCTTGCTGGCTTCTGCCTTATTGCAGACACTAAGCATACCTCCCGTCCGTGTGCACAGCCTAATTCATTTGCAAACCATAAGTATACAGTAGTAACACATTGGGCATACTTCAAAAAATGTCTCTTATTCATAACACACTCCTTACACCATAAGTTGGTTTACATTGTAGACATGGTTAAAGTAGCTTCCTTAGCATACAACTGGCTTAATACGTTACATGATTACACAAGGCTAAAACTGCCTGAAGGTCAAATTCAAACGTCCGGGTTTCAGATGTGTGGCATTTACCACTGCTGATGGTGCGGTATTCAGTTTAATCTTCTTGATACCGTGATAAACATCCTTGATGTCCACCCATAATTAAACACATCTCCTGATTTCAACACTAATTTCCTTGTGAGGTCACCACGCTTCTGCTCGCCATATATAAACACTGCGGTATCACCAATGGACCAAGACACCACGGGTACTCCCTTACTTAGAGACTCGGGTGACTCGTCCTTATCTTGGTGTAACCCCAATCGTCCACCTTCTGGTAGAAGTTCACAACACATAGATCTGCCTTAACGTTCGGAATCGGTTCTGATTCAACTTGCTGAGCAATTCCCACGGCGTGATTAACGACCGCAAGGAACTCCTCAGGTATACCTGGTACAGTGCTTCATCCTCGGCTCGCACTTCTTGATATGACTTGGTGTAAGGATTCCAGTCCTTACCCATGCACATAATCTTCAGTTCATCTTCGAACCACTCGGGTACTCGGGTGTGTAGAAACTGAAATACCCCTAAATTAATTTAAACTAATTTAAATTATTTAGGGGATTTCTTTTATTAAACCTTAATAATACTATTAAGTATTAAATTATTTTATGGAATTATGAATATTAAATTATTATATGGAGTTATGAATATTAAATTATATATGGGATTATGAATATTAAATTAGTATATGGAATTGTGAAATTTATTTAGGGGGTTCTCCTATTTAACCCTAATTATATAATTATTATATAGTATTATGAATTTAATAATAAGATTTATAAGTCAATAAATCTTGGGAAATTATTTAACACTCTAAATGATTATAAAGATTTTAGGAAGTGTTGGAACATTGTTTTGAAACATAACATAAAAGTCAATATAAAATTCTAGAAACCTAAAGCTTATTAAGCCTTGCTAGGGTTGACTTTTTGAGAATGGTCAAACCAGGCCATGAAACCTATACCAATAAAATAGGTTATGGAAACCATGAAGATCGATTAAAAGAACGTCAAAAACGGATCATCCTAGCCAAAGTTATGTAGTTTGAAGTTTAGAGCCAAAATTTCATAAGTGCCACGTGTCAGCCTCTCGTGCGTCCCAAAACTTAGCAGATTTTACCTCTTGATTTTCTCCAGCAAACAACCGTTTTTGACCTAACTTGTGACGGCCATATCTCTCTCATACTTCGAATTTTCCAGTGCCGTCTTCACCACTCTCTTCTCCTTAATTCCCTCTTTACATTCATAACTCATACAAGCCCTAACTCCATCCACATCAACGGGAAAGTCGTTCTCAAGTGGGCACCTTTCACAGTCGTAATCCAGTTTCCAGTTTCATCCGATTTCAGGTAATGTTCGTCTTGCCAAACTTCCTCGTCTTTCAACCAATTTCGATTTCTTTAGCTCGTTGTGTAGATCACTAATCCATCTACAACTTTCATGTTTATTCCCAAGCCTGATTCATAACCGTTTGGAAGTTATAGTCGCTCAAAGTTCCGGATTTTCAGCACATAAAATCATACCGGAAACAGAGAGGTAAAACTCGTAACTTTCGGGTCAATTTTCTTTCTGTATAATGCGTGTTAGGATTAGTTCTAGTTATCAATGTGTAGATCTAAGTGTCATCTTTCTAATGAGCCCAAAATTAAAGCTTAACTCGATCTGTGCAATAACTTATAGATCCTCGAAGGTTGCTTCCTAAACTGGTCGAAAGTTCAAGTTTTCCAGAAAAACGTTTTCGAATCGCTTCGATTCGGGCAATTCCGGTGAGCTTTCTTCAATTCCTCCGATTATGCTAACCGGTTTTACAATTCCGACCTAACCCATGTTTCAATTGTGTCAATTACGTATATTAAGAGAATTGATGGATTTGTGTTCTCGAATCGTACTCGGAAATTAGTAAGAACCCTAACTCTCGTATCAACCTCGAATCTTGATGAATACTGAATGAAAGTTGGGGAAAACGGTACCATTAGAACCGGAATTCGATTTCGAATCCATAGAAACAAGAATCGTGAATTTCGTTCTGTAGATCGAGAGCTATAGGTGAATTAGTACTCGGTTTCGATTTGAATCCTCTGAAGAACTCGCGCAAACGGGCCGTCGATCTCAGTTAATAAAGATGGACGGCCACGATTAAAACATACGAATTTAAATGTATAAGTTTTATATTGTTTCCAGGAATTAAACCCTAACTTGTTTAATTAATTAAGTGCCTCCCGAATGTATTTTGACTTGAAATTTTAACCATAGATTCCTTATTTTATGTAGTTTATTTGATGTAAATTATTATGGATTTGGAGTTTTTAAACATAGGTTATGATTTTTACAAGTTACGGCTTTTCTGGAATTATTGGCTAAATAAAAAGATATTTTTATGAAATAAAAATTTTATAATATGTCTAAAATGTTATATTACTGTATATTAAATTTAGGAATTTTTGGGCAATGGTAAAGGGTTTTAAAAATTGTGTTTATGAGTTTTTCATAAGAATAACCTATATAAAAGTTTTTAATGTAATCAAAATTAAGTATAGTTGATTAATGAATTTATAGGTTGGGGAAAATATAATAGGACCAATTAACATTTTATAACAGTAAGTTTATAAATGTTTTGTATAGCTTTTAAGAGAAAAGAAATTATTTACATATATGTATATTTACTTATTTAAGTAGGAACTTGTATAAATTAAGGAATTTAGTTATCCTACATTTTATTTACTATATTATGGGAGTTGATATTTTTAATTAAACTAAGGGATAAAATAGTAACTTGGGTTAAATTAAGGAACTAAATTAATCTACATTCATATTAATTATATAATATGGTAGTTAATAGACTTACCGAAACTAAGGGAAATACTTATTTTATTAACCATATTTTGGATGTAGGTGGTGTGTAAAAGTTAATAAATAATTAAATACATAAAAACTACATAAAATAAGTTTTGTAAAATCCTAGTATATATATGAATATATACACAGTAAACATAATAAAAGTAAATACCTTATAGGAAATATAATACGAAGGAATTATAAGTTAAACTAAACCTCTACATAATACAAATAGAAGAATATTATATGAGGTGGTATTAAAATTATAGTAATGTATTAGGCTTAAAGAGTTACCTTTAAATTTCTAAGATTCATATAAACAGTGTTAAATACATGTATAATTTAGTCAATGACCCCAATGTAAACCTATAATTGGGTGGTTAGAAATTAATAAGTTATAATTTAGGAGTATTTGTAAGTAGAGTAACATAAGTGTTACACAAATAGATCTTATTATATAATTAATAATAAAATAAATGAAATACTTTTACATTTAAATGTTCTATTATATAACAATAGTAAAAAAATAAGTTACACTTTTCATCTTCTGTGAATAGGATGATAAGTCTAGATTTAATTATTTCTTAATATTTATAGTATTGAGTAATAACTTAATATTTTAAGATAAAATCATTAAAAGGATTATGATATAAAACTATATTAAACTATGATAGGAGATTAATCTAAATAATAATCCTTAAGTTTCTTCTTGGAATTAGTTAAGCCATATAAAAACATTCATTATCAATATTCAGGATGTGAGTTATAAATAAGTGATGTACATAATAGTTAAAGATTTTCAGGAAGGTTTTTAAATAGGAATTTGATACTTAAACCTGTGAACCTTTGTCAGATAAAACTAAGTTACATAAGATATTATATGGATATACTTTACGGTAATGGACATAATGATAGGTTATGTTGAATATAAGATATGAGAATTTTCAGATAGATTATCTTATTACATAATTAACAATTTCAATTGTGAATCAGAATTTAGCTCTTAGATAAATTTTACATTATGTCGAGATATAATGTTTATCCTAAATACAATAGGAAATTAATTTATTAAGTTATTCCTTTGAAACCTTTGGTCTTGTAAGTGATATAAAATGTATTTAAGACATAAGTTTATTAAAATTTAGTATAAAAGGATTATACATGGTCTATAGAGAGAATGTGTGTAAAAGTAAAACAGTTAGGGAATTAAATGTAGTAGGATACATAAAAGGTTATCTTAAAACACCTTATTATAAAGATATGGTTAAGTAAATAATATACCTTATGGATACTAAATGTAAGAGTTCGATAAGTCTAAGTTAATAATAATATAGTTATTTCAATACGAGAGGTAATTCAACATCTATGGCAAGATTATTAGACGGTTATGATAGGAAGTCATTCTGAGCTAGGATATGATATTGAGTTTAGTGGCTCAATTAAGTTATAATAAAAAGTATCTACAACACTATGATTCCATATACACGATGTAGATCTTAAAAAAATTAAGGGGGACCTAATCATGATGGTTTATTTGGTATTATTGATAAAGTACATAATCATTACATTGTGAATTAATAGTATAGTATTCTAAGATAAACCTATTATAGGTCATGAGACGATGTTTATTCTAAAGTAAGAATAAAAGTATTGAGCTTAAGAATTGTTATTGAAATTCTAAGATGGGTTGAATAACATATAATGCACTTATGTTAGAAAGGGGCTTTTATGTAGGAATTATGGTTAAGTATGGGTAAAGTGGATAAGGGTGGAACAATTAACAAGTGTTAGTAAAATACATTCCTGGTCTTACAACCTTGGGCTATACAACCTTCTAAAATAAGTCAAAGGCTGTACATAACATTTAAGCGAGGGCTTATAAGGTAATTGAGGTTTGGAAATGAGAGAGGAATTTATTTAAGTTTTTACCTAGGATACGGTGTGATAGTAAGTTATCTTTAATGTTCCTCAGAGAATTGTTGAATGTTTGCACGAGTATATAGAACTGCTACAACATTGACCAGGTACGATTTCTCGTACTCAGCTGACGTGTTTTGGACTTTATGGAATGTTTTGTACGATTTCTCGTACTCCGATATTTTTGATGATTGACTTGTGGAATGTTTTGGAACACCAACTGATCTTGAATGGATTTCAAAAGGGAAACTGTTTGGGTGACTAACTGAGCTTGCTGTGACTAACTGAGCCTGTATGTGAAACTTCCTTGGTTATTGGTTCCCCTCCATCTGGTTGTTTCACTAGATATTAACTGCCTAGGGTTTACGCTTCTGCACTCTGTAGGACTGAGTGTTTTTGGTATTGCTCTGGTGCAGTTAATATCTAGTGGGGTAACTAGGAATATAGGAAAGTATATGGTATTGGTAAATTCTTCCTTTGGACTATGGGTATTGTTTCATCCATGAGTCGAGTTTGATCAGCCTAATTGAGAATGGATTCTTTCTATTGGGTATTAATTGTTGAGGGTTTACGCCTCTGCACTCTGTAGGACTGAGTGTTTTGGTATTGCTCTTGTGCAGTTAATAATCTAATGGGAATATGGGAAATGTTAATCTTGGTACTGAGTATGGATTATTTATACTAAGTGGTGCACACATTTTCACCGATGACTGAGAACGGGTCGGTGGCAGCGGAGGTCTGCTATACCTCGCCCATTGTGCAACTGACAGCGGAGGTCTGTTTACCTCGCCCTTGTGGCAACTGACTGGCGGTGGGGGCCATCTCTCCCAATTGGTTTATTCCACTCTTGAGTATATTTTGTCTATGGGAATCATCTTCTGAAATGGTGGAGACATAAACTGTCTACCACGGTCATGGATATTAATGTCACTTCTAGTCCTTGTGACTACTTAAGTCTTTCTCTTCTTAACCAGAATTGGTTCTAACCTCAGCAATGGGTGCTTACTAACTATGTGGTGTGACTACTTAAGTGGATGACTTGGTTTGGAAGTTCTTTATCTCTATCTTTGTCTTGTTTTCTTTTCTCTTTAACTTGATTGTTTTGAAGTGCTTTATCTCTGTTTTACTTTAAGAGTTGTTTTCATGTTACTGTTTATTTTGAAGAGTTATGCTTTATAAGTTTGTTTTTGGAGAATTGTACCTTCCATTCCAGGGAACTGACCCGCCCCTTTTTGGGGTGGGCTGCTTGGTTTCATCTTGCAGGTAAATTGATTTACAGGTGGCCACGAAGAGAATGAGCGTTTGGGTTGGGACTAGGTTTTTGTGGAGAGAGAATATGTTTAATTTCTATTATGTTGTGTTAAGTTTTCTCGAGTTCAGACCGTAGCTTTTGTGGATTGTAAGTTGTAAATTGGTGAGGTTTGGTGCCGGGTGTTTGAACCCGATGATCTGTACGCCTTTAGTATTTTATTTCCGCTGTAATTATGTTAAGTAGGGGCGTTACACTGTGGGATTGTAATGTGCATGGCATTGCTTTGGGATAGTTTTGCACTGTATGTATGTATAAACCTTGTAGAGTAAAACCGGATGGTTGGATGTGATGCGGATTGGAGTAATTATGGTATATTGGTATGTTATGGAATGTAAACCATGAGTAATGAAATTGGGAATTGTAAGGAGGAGGAATCATGGCTTTGGTATTAGACATGTAAGAATGAGTAAGCATCGTAAACCTATAACCTTGAACAACTTTGAGGACAAAGTTCTTAAGAGGGGTAGATTGAAATACCCCGAACTTAAATATGGTGATTAAATTATCCTAATAGGTATTTAAGAGCCTCATAATGCTTAAGCAATTTTGGTAAGGAAAATAAACCCAAAGAAATAAAGAAACGCTTAAAAAGCGAAAAACGTAAATAAGTGTTAAATAACCATAGGAGGTATGAGACCTCGGTTAGCATATTTATGGATTCTAAGGGCTTAATAAGACCTACATAATATATGGGAACAACTCCTGAAGAAAACGGATCCAAATAATGTATTAAAACGCTAGTAGAGCTTTAGTGCATGTTTTTCGAGAAAACCCGAAAACGTGACTTTAAGTGGTCAAACGAACCCGTAAAAATTAAGAATCATTAAATAATAATTATTAAGCATTTATTGAAGCTTAATAACCAATAAAAATAATTAAACGAGAAAATTCCGGAAAACGGGTCCGATTAGTGAATAGTACCGAAACCGGGTAATTAACGAGCGTTTTCTGTAAAAGACGAAAACACCTCCAACTGGTAGTAATAGGGGGGGGGCGGTTTTATCTGCTAATTAACCCCTCACACACTAGCTAATTAATTAAAGGGCAAAAAGCAAAAAGTGAGAAAAAGTAAAAAGTACCTCACATACTCCCTCTCCTCTCATTTCTCTTCTCTCTCTCCCATTTCTTTCTTCCCCATCTTACTCCCTCTCTATTCCTCCATCCTGCTGCGATTTTGATCCCCACTACAAAAATGGAAGCTCTCTCTCTTCTCCATGCTCCACTTTCATTTGAGCTCCAAATGTAAAAATAATTACATATTTGTAATCCCCTCATCATCATCCTACATTTATCTCTTTTCAAAATCCAAAATGAGGAAGTTCATTTTCGTGGGTATACCCCATTGGTGAAAAAGTGGCATCAATGTGTAGCTTGGAGTCCCCTCTCTCCATTGAGGTAAAAATCTACATGAAAAACTCATTTTTTTTTCACCATCTCCTTTCATAACCGATTTTTACCCTTTGTAATGCCTTGTTTTCTCTCTCTATTTTGAGCATCAATTTCACCTTGCAATGGTGGTGGATTCTCCTTCTTGAACCAAGGGCTAAAACCCCTCCTAAAATACTCCAAAGGTAACCCTAGGAATCTTGCTTAAAACATTTCAATGAACTAGCATTAATTTAAGGGTTAGTATATTAATTATACTTGGTTTTGTGCTTTGGGTGATGGGAATGGAGTTTGGCAACTCCATTCCCCACATAACCGATTTGTGCAAGAAAGAGAGGAGAGAAGAAGTGGAAAAGAAAAGAGGAAATAAGAGCTTAAGGTAAGAGCTCATTCTTGGATGGTAAATTTAATGCATTAGAGTAATGGGAAGGGTAAACCAATTTAAGGAACCCAAAATATTGTATTGGTATTGTAGCATTGGAATTTTGGGTATTTGTGAACCAGTATGTGAATTATAGGCCTTAGAGCCATGTATTGTATATGCGTATTAGTATTATGGATTGAGGAAGTATTGATGAATTGGTATTGTATTGGTTGCTGGTAGGACCCTTGTATGGGTGTGGCTAGATTAGGAATGAATTTGATGAAAAAGTGTATATGTGGAGAAGTAAGAAAAGTAGGTGAACTATGGCAAAATTTTGGTAGGAATTATGTATTTAAGAATGACTTGGTGAATGGGAGAACCAAGGTGTGTATTGGAGCTAGTAGAGATGTGTAGTAACTATGGAGTAGTAGTTGTAGTATGAGAACTAAGAAGGTAAAAATCTGTAGCAAGAGTTGTTGAAATGTGTTGGAGAAACTAGGAGAAGTTATGTGCATGACCTAGTAAAAAGAGTGTTGAACTTGAGGAGGTAAGGTAATGCATTGTAGGCCTCAGAAATGACATTAGTAGATGAGAAATATATGGAGGATGTAGGAGCCAAAATCTGTAGCAAGCACAACTAGAGAAATAATGTAAGTGCTAGAGTGCAAATGTAGGAAATATGTTTGTGAATTGGTTTGAAAAGGAATAAGGAGTTGGTAAAGGATTTGAGCATGTGTAGAAGCTTAATTAGGTGCTTAAACATGTATGAATAAGTGTGGGAACAATGGGGAATTAATTGGGCAAGTTAGCATTGTAACAGAATTGGAGAAACTTAAAAACTGTAAAAGTTTAGCAGGGTCCGGGACCTTAGTCCAGGACTAAGTCCCGGACCAGTGTACAAAATTATGCCGAGAGTTGATAACAGAGGGTGGTCTGGGACTTAGGTCCCATACAAGGACCCGGACCACCCATCAAAATAGGCCGAGAGTTGCAGTAGTATGGGTCCGGGACTTGACTTATGTGCGAGGACCCAGACCAAGCTGAAAATATGTTCGAGACTCAAGATTGCTTCTGGTCCAGGACTTACCTTAAGTATAAGGTCCCGGACCATAATTGAAATCAGGCCGAGAGTAGTGACCGCATGTTGGTCCGGACTTAAGACTGGACAAGGCCCCGGACCAACACAGAATTGTAAAAATAAGTTGTTTAAATGGTTTATAAAGTAAGGAAGTGAATGGTAATGATAGTATAAATAATTAGTACTTAATTAATGATGCTTAAGGATCATTAAAGGTATATACAAGTTGGAGAAGTAGGTAAGAAAGTTGTAAGTATATGAACACTAAGTTAAACCGAAACAACGGGATAACGGGGTAGTTCGGGAGTAGTAACTATGTATGTATTGCAATGCTTAGTATTAATTGAACCATTTGGCATGTAGTCATTGGTTCGAGACTAGGATTCGAGGAACAAGTAAGGACTAAGGAACAAGCGACACCCGATAGAGTAAATTGCAGTAAAAGGTATGATTTCTTCATGCCCTGTATCCTAATCTGGTTACCCCGATTTGTGTGCTTATTTGATCACCTAATAAGATAAATGCATGAATCGGACTATATCGCACCTACTTATGCTTGTTTACATTGTTCTTGATATTCGTCTTGAACAATAGTTTGTATAATTCATGAAATATATGAATGATGGTGAAGTGTATTGTATCTCGTAGTGTACTTGTGTATTGTGTTGTATTATGTATGGATGTGTATATGAATAATGTATTTGTGTATGTGGCTTGAATGAATGACTTCTACTAATTCCTAACTACCTAACTCCTAACTTAAATGTGAGTAAATTGGAATGAGTAGAAGTCCGATATAGTTTCGGCCACGCGTGAGGATGAGGAGACACAAGAGGTTGGATCCGATTCCTGGTTCTTAAACTGTTCCATGGCACAAATCCCTTAAATGGGTAGCATCCTGGATTGGTGAACCAAGTAAAGCCTGGTGGTGGGACGGTGTAGTCCCTGCCCAGAGGTCATACCGACTTAACATGAGTAAGAGTAAGTAAGTAAGTATGGATCAGTAAGTAAGTAAAGTATGAGTATGTATGCGTAAGTATTGTGTAACGAGTAAAAGAGTAATCTCCACCCGATTAACCTGGGTGGACAAATGAAGCTAACAAGCATGGAGTACTGTGTATGTATTGAATGTGTATCGCGTATGTGTATCCCGGAAGAAGGTAAGTAAGAATTTGGTTGATTTGTATTGTCTTCCTTGCGTGTATTGTACTGTGTGTATGTATGTATGCCTTGTAAAGTATTGTAGTATTATGTACGAAAGCATATATGCATGTATGTATGAATAAAATGAATCGCATGTATTCGACCAAGTGGTCGGCGTACCCTCACTAGTACGCGGGGTATGTGGTTATCATATTCAGCGAAAGCTGACCCCCTAGGGGAACGTTTTTAGTGTGCAGGTACCCGAAGCGGGTATGGTCAAGGTAAGAGACCGATGGCTACACTTGGATGGTTAGAAGTAGAATGTAGAAGTGTACTATGTGGCACACCCCTTGTACTTAGGAAGTAAGTAGTTTGTGAGGAATGGGTAGTGGTTAGACTCTTAATGAGTGTGTATGGAATTGAAAAAGGTATTGTACTTGTACAAGGATCTTAGTAAAACTCGGTGTATTATACTGAAATACCCCAAACATAGTTATGTTGTTTAAACACTAAAATAAGGTGTAGTAAGACTAAAAGAGTCTTAGAAACATTAGTAAACAATTTAAACCATAGAAAACACAAATAAATACCTAAGGTCAATAAAGGCCAAAATGTGCTCCAAGCTTGGGATAAGCTTGGTTAAGACCTAATAAGCTTATCAAGACTTCATTTATATATTAATGAATATAATAAACCAATTACCAAAGAAAACCAAGCTTGAAAACAAGTTAAAACACAAAATGTGCTTTAAGGAGTCTTGAAGCACGTTTTTGAAAAATTGTCTTGTAAATGAGTTTTGAATGGCTAAATATCCATCATTACTCTTTAATTAATATGTGTACTACTTAGTATCGCATTTGGAAGTCTATATCAATGAGAAATCAAAAATTTCACATCTATGTGCCTTGTTTTAGTGAATAGTAACTAAAATAAGCTTGTTTGTAACATGTTTATATAAGTATTAAAAATTGCCCAACAAGGACAAAAATACCCTTATTATAATAATAGGGGCCGGTTTTCTTATAAGGGATGAGTCATCCCCTTGTTAATTTGATAAGATAGAAATTGATAAAGTAAATCACTATTTACTTTTACTTAAATATCTAAACAAACTAAGTCTTCTTCATTCTCTCATTTCTCTTGTTCCCACCGTCTTCTACCTTCCTTCTCTCTCATTCACGGTTTGCTACAGCCCACACCAAACTCCATCTTTGACCACTTATATCTCTTAGCTCATTTTGCCAAATCAAATTCTAAGACACCATTCTCTTCCTCTCATCAAGCTCTTCAATCTTATCTTCTCAAAATCTCAAGAGCTCCATTTTGGTGCCAAGAAGAATCTCCATGGGAGGATCTTGAGCTCATCTTTTCATATATTGTTGTTCTCCTTTGCTTCTAGGTAAGGAAACTCAAAGAAAAATAACATTTCCTTCATGTTTGGTGTTGTGTCCGAAAATCACCATTGATGGTGTCTTACCTTGCTTGTTCTAGCTTCATTTGAATCTTCCAAGGGCTTGGTGGAGTCCTCTCTTGTTACATATCTAAACTCTCTTTCCATTCCAAGGTAAAACAATCATCTTAATACTTTAAAATAATATATGTAACTAGGGTTTACAATGAGGTGAAGCATAAAGCTTGTATACTCATTTTATCATTTGTATAATGTTTAGAAGTTGACAAGCAACTAAAAAGCCTTGCCAATTTAGTCAAGGAAACAAGAAGAAGTTTTTGGAGGAAAAGAGGTAAATATGCTAACCTAATGTGGTTTAAAGTCTTAGGAGAAATGAGCTTATATTGCTTATGAAAATGACTTAAGGCCAATGGTAAATGACTTAGAAGAATGCTCTCAAGGGCTTTTGTAAAACATATGTATTGTTGAGTGTATTTGTAGGTCAAAGGGAAATATAATGTGGGAAATTCAATGTTTATGGTTTATGCACTTTAAGGGCCTAAGAGCCATGTTATTTAAGGGCCTAAGTGCCAAGCAATTTAAATAATGCACTATATTATGATGTAGTGTAGTTTGGGTGAAATTTGTGTATAAGAAGGTTGTTGATGGATTTAAGTGTTCTTGGATGTTCATGTTGAAAACTATGTGCTTTGGTGTGACAAGATGTTAGTAGAACCCATGTAAAAAAAATTAGGTAATAGATAAGAAGTTTTGTGGGAGTATGAAGGTGTTGCTGAGATAGTTAACCAGATCAAAGAGTCAATCACACTTCTCAAAAAGAAGAGTCAGTCAACCTCGAAAGAGCGAGAGTCAATCTATGTGAAGTCATCAATCAGTTATGAAATTCAAGGAGCAACGTCCACTAAACCATAACAGTCATCAACTATCATCCTTGGGCCGAAATTCATGCAAAATGTGAGCAAAATCCAAAGCCTTGACTTTCTGGTAATTCGAGGAGTCTGTCGGTCAGTTGCGAAAATTAAGGAGCAAGTACAGCAACTACATTGACTTACAACGGTCATCAACGTTCAGACTTGGACCAAAATTCTCTCAACATGGCACTAATCAGAAGACTTGGCTTCAGCTTCCGAATATGGCTCCAGCTTCCGAAATTCAAGGAAAGAGTCATTGGTTCCTGAAATTTCGGAACTGAAAGAGTCAGTCTACTACATCAGACGTGAAAGTCATAATTGAACGTTGCCAAGTCGTCCAATGGATTGGTAATTGTCCGAAAATTAAGGGTCAAGGCTTAGCAACGTTCATAAAGAAGATAGGACCGGATTTTAAGCAACTACAACGTTCAGATGGCAGAAAATTCGGAAGCAGACCTCACCACCGGCTCCACTATATAAGAGAGTAGTAATTTCATTTCTCATTGCAGCTTTCCAGAGAGAATCATTCATAGCATTTGTTTAGAGAAAGCTTTGCCTATTTTAGAGAGAGAGAGAACGAAAAAGAGAGAGAGAAGTACTAGTTTCGTTTGTGCATATCGATAGAGTCTTTCTAGGTAGGACCTAGTTTTCACTACACTTATCATTGAGCTGATCAGATATTGTATTGGGTGAGTGAGTGAAAACCACGAAGTAGATCTCATCTACTGAGTGGGCATTATAAGTTGTTTTTGTTTTGACCAGGAAATAAAATAACTTATATTGTGTATCCTGCTGAGTTCGACAGAGTCCTCCACCTTTCGAGTGTAATCCATTTAGCACCGCTAAGTCTATCTTACTTTACTACCTTGAGCAACTGCTTCCGCGCACTTAGTTCGACTAAGTGTTTCAACGTCTCAAGTGTTTTCACAGACGAAGTTCGATTGAGTGCCTCTACATCACAGAGTGCTTCTCACTTACGAAGGCTGATTGAGTCAAACCAACTCTTAGACTCACACCTTGGGTTGGTTTGAGTTAGCCACCCGATCCTACATGTGGTATCAGAGCCTTGCTTAGGCTGACAGTCAATCAACGAGAAATGGTAACCGTCGGTTGGGGTGACTCAGACTCCGACGATCAAGGCACGGAGTCCAGCGACTTGGTATGTCTCATGGCACATGATACGACTGAGTCCATGATCCCCGACAATGAGGTAACTCGTTCTCATCTTGAAACAGATCTTTATCGTATATCTCCTATGGGTTTTAAGACTTTAATTGCTAAAATTGTCTCTGAGACTAACTCTCTCAAAGCTAGTCTCACCAGTAAAATTTCCGAGTTAACTGAGGAACTCGAAATCTCAAAGGGTCTCATGTATGCTTTAAGAGACGAAGCTGAGGAACACAAAGACTATCTCTTGCTCCCTTAGATTAGACTTACGAGACTCTCGGCGTCGTGTTGACTCCCTTAAAAAGGAGCTCAACAAAACCAAGAGTCCTACTGAATCCAACCAAAGGGAACAGGAAGAGTCACTCACTGAGATTGACTCTCTCAAACATGACCTCATTGTTTTCGCTGACAAGTGTTGTTCTTTGCAGAATGAGTTAAATAGTTCAGAATCTCAAGTTATCTCTCTAACCTCTTCTGTTGAGCAACTCTCTCGAAACTGAAAGAAAAGGAACATGCACTCTCTCTCAAACCAGTCAACTTCATCAAACAGGTAACTCCATCAGAATTGCCCGAGTGGGCTAACTCCAAGATCAAGAAGTTAGTCAAGATCGTGATAATTTTCGAAAGGAAGTTGAAAAACTCTCCCAAGAGATAGTCAATATACGATCTGGAGTTAGATCCACTCAATCGAAGCCCAAGTGGCATAAAGGTAAATTCGATATCCCTAAAAATATGTCCAAATCCAACAACAACCCAAGCGCCAGCAACAAAAAGAAAATTTTGATTCTTGGTGGAAAGGACAGCAAAAATACGTCAATTCCTCCCCCACTAAGATTTGTGGTTATTGTGGGAGTCTTGGACATCGAGATAGTGCCTGTGAAAAGCTTCACAAGGATGTGTCATTTAATGTCAAGAGACTCAATCTTATCCTTGAGGCACGAGAAAAGCTGAATAAATCTGGTTCAAAAAGGGGAACCAAGTATATTTGGGTTCCCAAAACTACCAAGTGATTCTTTACAGGTGGAAGTGAGCGTGGAGATGGACTATGTGTACTTGGACAGAGGGTGCTCCAGAACTGGAAATCCTGACAAATTCAGCTCGCTTTCATCCTACAAAGGAGGTAAGGTCACCTTTGGAAACAACAACCAAGGTGAAATCATGGGAGTTGGCTCCGTAGGTAACCCCTCCAAGTTTAAGGTAGATGGAGTCCATCTGGTCACTGGACTTCAACCTAGTCTGTTAAGCATTTTTTCAAATTTGTGAAAAGATTCAATTTAGTACTTCTCTCATATCGTTTGCAAAGTTTTTGATGAACGTACAGGATCTCTAGAACCACAGGACGTAAAGAAGGAAATACATACAAGAAGTGTCTAAATGCCATACACTCTGACGACCAAGTCTGTCTATGTGCTCGCTTTCAAGCAGCACCCAAACAGTCCCATATCAAGACGGTCAAGCGAATCTTTCGATACTTAAAAGGAACCAATCAACTTCATCTATGGTACATTCGTTCCCCTATATTATTTTATCTAGTTTTAGTGATTCTGATTGGATAGATTCCCTCCATGATCGAAAGAGTACATCTAGCAATGCAAAATTCCTTGGTCTATGCTTAGTCTCTTGGCCCTCTACAAACAAATTTTGCTGAGATCAAATTGGCATTTTTTTGTGATAACAATTGCGTATTTAAAATCTCTGAAAACACAGTCCAACATTCGAGAACCAGACACATTGAAATACATTTCCATTTCTTGAAGGACTGTGTTGAGAAAAAGCTAATTCAACTTGACTTTGTTCCAATAGAGGATCCGCTAGCAGATATCTTTGCCAAGCCTCTTCCTACCACCAGATTCGAGGCACTCCGTTCAGCAATTGGAATGACTCAATCAACGTAAGACGATAGTCTCTCTCCTTCTTTGGCTGTATAATTAGTAGGTGTTGTTTGCGTACTGTTTGAGTCAATCCGTGTCTCATATTGATAGACTGTGTCTGGTCTTTGTGTCCCTTTGCGATTTTCTCCAAAAAAAAAAAAAAGGGAGAGAGGACAAAGGCAAGGTACTCCCGCTAACTTGTTTATCCTGAACCAAACAGACCTCGTCCACTCGGTTATTAAGCCTTTAAGGGTGCTTCATCACCTAACTTCCTAAGGATGCGGAACCTGGGAAAGTTGGCCCAAAGCTGTTACATGGGTGGAGAGAAAAGTCTGGGGGATGGAGACAGTCCCTGTGTTGCTTAACTTGTAAAATATCTATGCATTGCAAATATAGAGCTATAAAGTCTTCAAAAATACAATGCAAAGCAACAGGGATCATACAAGTTATGAGTATGTGGCAATGAAAGGTTTTGTGGAATATGACAATACTTCTTGCCCTTGTCGTCCATGAGTATGTTTACATTATGGATACAGTCTATTTGTTTTTTTAATGTACGGATTGACTTAGACTCTGTTGCAAACTTCTCTTACTGATGACAGCAAAAAGGGGGAAGTAGTGAATCCCGTCTCTCACGAACGAGGCACTCTGGCTATGTTCTGGATTGACTCTGTCTCTGTGTGACTAGGTCTTTGGTGAAGTTTGGATATTCTGTTTCGTTTTTACTCTGTTGGTACTAGATCATGTTGGTTGCAGTTTTCTTAACTTAGTCATATATTCCCTTTTTCCAATCTCTCTTAGTAGGTCGTGGTTTGCCAAAATTGTGCTCATCGATTCAGGGGGACTCTAGCAAGAGTTACTCAATCTATGCTGTGATTAAGGGGGAACCTAGACCTGGACAGGGTTAGTTCCCCAAAATTCTTTTTGCTCTTGTCTTGTTTTGCAGATTGACTCATTCGGGATTCACAAAAGAGTTTTGCTATCATCAGCAACAAGGGGAAACTGTTGGAGTATGAAGGTGTTGCTGAGATAGTTAACCAGATCAAAGGAGTCAATCACACTTCTCAAAACAAGACAGAGTCAGTCAACCTCGAAGAGCGAGAGAGTCAATCTATGTGAAGTCATCCATCAGTTATGAAATTCAAGGAGCAACGTCCACTAAACCATAACAGTCATCAACTATCATCCTTGGGCCGAAATTCATGCAAAATGTGAGCAAAATCCAAAGCCTTGACTTTCTGGTAATTCGAGGAGTCTGTCGGTCAGTTGCGAAAATTAAGGAGCAAGTACAGCAACTACATTGACTTACAACGGTCATCAACGTTCAACTTGGACCAAAATTCTCTCAACATGGCACTAATCAGAAGACTTGGCTTCAGCTTCCGAAATATGGCTCCAGCTTCCGAAATTCAAGGAAAGAGTCATTGGTTCCTGAAATTTCGGAACTGAAAGAGTCAGTCTACTACATACATCAGACGTGAAAGTCATAATTGAACATTGCCAAGTCGTCCAATGGATTGGTAATTGTCCGAAATTAAGGGTCAAGGCTTAGCAACGTTCATAAAGAAGATAGGACCGGATTTTAAGCAACTACAACAACGTTCAGATGGCAGAAAATTCGGAAGCAGACTCCCTCACCGGCTCCACTATATAAGAGAGTAGTAATTTCATTTCTCATTGCAGCTTTCCAGAGAGAATTCATAGCATTTGTTTAGAGAAAGCTTGTGAAATACCCCAAACTTTGGTATGTTGTTTAAATATCAAACTATGGCATGTAAAGGCTAAAAAGTGCCTTAGAAACATCAGTGGACAATTTAAAATATAGTAAAGTGCAGTAAAGCACTAAGACACAGTACGAGCAAAAACATGCTCTAAGCTATGAGTGAACTTGGTTAGGACCCAAAGAGCCTACCAAGACTTAATAACATTTAATTATGATTTTATAAGGCTAATTAAGTCCTTAGGAAACTTTGGTAGACAATGAAACCAAACAAAACACAAGGTAATACCTTAAAGTCAATATGAGCAAAATGTGCTCTAAGCTTGGGATAAATGTGTATAAGCCTAATGGTCATACCTATGCCATATTTATATGTTAATGAACATATTAAATCAATTACCAAAGAAAACCAAGCTTGAAAACAAGTCAAACACAAAATGTGCTTTAAGAAGTCTTAAAGCACGTTTTTGAAAAATTGTCTGTAAATGAGTTTTGAATGGCTAAATGTCCATCATTACTCTTTAATTAACATGTGTACTATATAGTATCACATTTGGGTGGCTATATCAATGGGAAATCAAAAATTTCACTTCTATGTGCCTTGTTATTGGTGAATAGTGATTTTTATAACTAGTTTGTAACATATAATGTTATAAGAGATTAAGTTGGTCAACAAAGACTATGATACCCTTCTACTAATAAGGGGGCCGGTTTTTGGTAGTAATGAGTCACCAAACATGCTAACTTGTTAAGTAAATAAAGGTGACTCATAGGTTACTATTTGCTTTAAGTTATAAATATCCTTAAAAGCAAAACCAATCTCATTCTCCCTACCTTCTTCAATTCCCACGGTTGAAAGGCTTCTCCAACCTCTCTTCTTGCTCTCTTTTACGAGCTGCTACAGCAACACCAACATCACCATTGTTTTCCATCTTTGACCACTTGTAAAACCTAGCTCACTTAACCAAATCAAAAACAAACACCACCATTCTCTTCCTCTCATCAAGCTCTTCAATTCTATCCTTTCAAAATCCAAGGGCTCCATTTCGGTGCCAAGAGAATCACCATGGGAGGAGCTAGAGCTCACCTTTTCACATTTCTTGTTCTCCTTTGCTTCAAGGTAGGAAACTCAAAGAAAAATGACATTTCCTTCATGTTTTGTCATGTCCGAAAATCACTCTTAATGGAGTCATTATATTGCCTTGTTCTAGCTTCATTCCAAGCTTTCATGGACTAGGAGGAGTCCTCTCTTGATATATATTCAAGCTCTCTTTCCATTCCAAGTAAAACAATCATGTTAATACCTTAAGATAATAATGTAACTAGGGTTTACAATGAGATAAGCTTAAAGCTTATATACTCATTTTAATGTTGGTATATGTTTTTAGTTGTTGGCAGGAACCAAATGCCCTACCGGTCTACAAGGAAACAAGAAAGAAATTTGTGAGGAAAAGAGGTAAATAAGCTATCTTAATGTGGTTTAATGCCTTAGGAGAAATAAGCTTATAATGCTTGTTAAAACTACCTAAAGAGCAAATGGTAAATGAGCTAGTAAAATGCTCTCAAGGAGTTTATTAAAGGATATGTATTGTTGGGTGTATTTGCAGGTCAAAGGCATTATTATGTGGGAAATTCAGTGTTTAAGGTTTATGCAATTTAAGGGCCTAAGAGCCATGCATTTAAGGGCCTAAGTGCCAAGCAATTTAAGTTATGCACTATATTGTGATGTAGTGCTTAAAGGGTGAAGTTTGTGTATAATATGTGTTTGATGGATTTTAGGTGTTCTTGGATGAATTAAGGTAAAAACCTAAGTGTTTGGATGTGGGTATATACTAGAGAAACTATGGCCAAATTGGGAATGTGTAAGAAGTTCTAAGTGTTGTAAGTGAGTTTTGGTGAACTAGGAAGGATTAAAGTGAATGAATGTTTACTTGAGAGAGAAACATGTATTAAAGTGATTAAGAGTGATGCAAGGATTTAGGCATTATCTTGGAAGTTTTAGAAATCTATGGGTGTTCTTAAGATGTATTTAAGTCTTGGAGGAGTTTGTTTAAGGTTTAGGTAATGTTGATGTTCAAAGAATAAATGATGTTTAGGTAAGGTTTTGAGTAAGGAGTTTTAAGAAGTTGTGAAAAGGAGATTTAGTTAGTAGGAAAAGAAGTTGAGAGGTGATGATAAGGTATAGAGGAAACACCTTGGTGTTGTGGACATTATAGGTGAAATGCCACCTAGAAATCATAAGGAGAAAACAATGTAAGTGTTAGGAATTTTGTGGAGATATAAGTAAAGGTTTAAGAAATTAGGAACATAGTTTTGTGAGTGCTTAAGAATATCTTAAGGGTGTGTTTGAAGTGCCAAATGATGTTAGAACACATTAAGAGGCCTTAGGAGAAGTTTGGTGAAGGATTGGCAAAGTTTGGGTAAGATTAGAAGGCGACCGACCCAGGGGCCGACCCAGTTTTTGGGTCGGTCGAGCCTCTGTAAAATGTTAGGAAATGTTCGGTAATGGACCGACCCAGAAGGTTGGGTCGGACATGGGTCGGTCGGGCAAGTTTCAAAGGAAGGAAATGTTCGCACATGGACCGACCCAGAATGGTGGGTCGGACGTGGGTCGGACGGGCATGTTTATAAGGAAGTAAAAGGGGTCTGTAATGGACCGACCCGATGTGGGTCGGACGGTGGGTCGGTCGGACCAAAAACATGATTTAAGGTAAGAAATGATATGTGATGATGGGGATTGGTAGGTAATGATGTTATAAGGATGTTATGGACATGTTAGGTGAGTTTAATGACAATAAAGTGGGCTAAAAGTTGCATTAAAATGTGAGAGTAAAACAAGTTAAAAATGTTAAGTTATATAACTAAGTTAACGGGGGAAAATTAAGCATTGACATTAAATAATCAAGCAAACCCCGATGTTAATGAAAACATGTGATGTTAACAGTTGTTCGAGAATTTGCTCGAGGAACATAGGTGGACGTGGTAAAGTGGACTCCGGCGACAGGTATGGTTTTCTTGCAACCTGTGTCCTAACGGATTACACCGGCTTGTATGCCAATATGTTTTCTTGAGTGTTTGCCACCTTATAAGATTAAAACATGTAATGAGTTTACAGTAATTCATTTATGTGGCGAATTTGGTATCCGATGCCGTTTAACCTCAATATGTGTTAAACCTTAGCTAACTAAACTAGGAACACATGAGTGATCGGTATTCGGAGTTGACGGCCCAAACCTTGGGAACGTGCTAACCACGGCTATGTGTGAGTTAGTTGGATATTGTTGTTGTATGCAAGTGTGTGAACCTTCCTTGTGTGCTTAACTCGGGATGATACCGTATGGTTGTGGATGTGGTAGGCTCCATAATGGATCTCTACCACTTAATATTTAATGTATGTATACTAATGGGGGTGAGGAGTCCGGTCTGTTCCGGCCACGCGTGTGAGGATGGGGGTTCGTGCCATTATAGGTTCGACCCTCTGCGTATGTTAAGGTTGTCTTCCCATTGGGTTTCCAACTTTCCCCTTAGCTTAACCAAAGCTATATTACTGACTCACGTCGGGCCACGGGGGCATACTAATGGTTATGTTATTACGGTGTGCTTGGGATTACTATATCCGACACACCTTTGGTATAAGTTAACCGTTCTATATAACCGGACGGTAACGAGGATGGTAACGAGCTTAACATGGGATTGGCAAAAATCCCTAGGCTCACATGGTATACTAACTATGGTGGAAGGTTCCTTGTGAGAACCGTTTTTATGGTGTGTGTAATGTTATAATGCTATGCGAATTCCCTTGCTATGCTTTGGTATATATATATATATTGGATGATTTTAAGTGAGTGCAAACTCGTCATGTGTACATCGAAACAAGAAAGGCTTATTATGTTTTGATATTGTGTGGAATGAGTTATGTTGTAGGATATGGAATTGTGGATCATGGAAATGAATCCCAGTTTGCGACAAGAGGCTTTAGGATAACCCGATTATTGGGTACATGTCGTTTGCTAAGGAAGTAGCTCCGTTTGGAGGAGAGCCACTCTAGGCTTAAGAAATCATTGGATGGTTGGTTAAGTGTGGATGTGTTGGTTATTGGTTGAGCCCAGTGGGGCGAAAATTATGTGAGTTATATTAATGGTTTGTATGCATGATTTAAATATGATCAACTGCATGCTAAGACGACAATTAGTCGTGCGTGGCCCGGTAGCATGCGGGCTGCGGGATTACCATACCAGCAAAGGTGCTGAGCCCCTTGGGGCCACCCCTTTCTCTTCTTTTTCCTATTTCAGGTACGAAGTGCTGGAAGCCGTTCGAGAGTAGGACGGTGCAGATGTTATACATGGGTAGCCATTTAAATGGCATGAATGTGTTAGGCGTAGTAAGACCGAAATTGTTATCGGCAGTAGTTGTAAATACTCGGTACAGGGGAAGTGTATGTATATAATAAATGTTGAAGATGGAATGAGTATTGTATTGAGTAATTGCTCGGGAATCTAGTCCATCAGACCGATACAAATGTACATGAATTAGCCTTGTTAGCCACGAAGGTGGTTAACGGCGTGTAACACCATTGGAATAAGTAATGTGATGAGTTGAGTTTCCGCTGCAGATTGTTATTATGTGATGGTTGTTGGATGGGGTGTTTTACCTTTGCCTATTTTAGAGAGAGAGAGAACGAAAAAGAGAGAGAGAAGTACTAGTTTCGTTTGTGCATATCGATAGAGTCTTTCTAGGTAGGACCTAGTTTTCACTACACTTATCATTGAGCTGATCAGATATTGTATTGGGTGAGTGAGTGAAAACCACGAAGTAGATCTCATCTACTGAGTGGGCATTATAAGTTGTTTTGTTTTGACCAGGAAATAAAATAACTTATATTGTGTATCCTGCTGAGTTCGACAGAGTCCTCCACCTTTCGAGTGTTAATCCATTTAGCACCGCTAAGTCTATCTTACTTTACTACCTTGAGCAACTGCTTCCGCGCACTTAGTTTCGACTAAGTGTTTCAACGTCTCAAGTGTTTTCACAGACGAAGTTCGATTGAGTGCCTCTACATCACAGAGTGCTTCTCACTTACGAAGGCTGATTGAGTCAAACCAACTCTTAGACTCACACTTGGGTTGGTTTGAGTTACCACCCGATCCTACAAAGTTTTAAGTGTCTAAATGAGTTTAGGTGAACTAGGAAGTGTTAGAAGTGACTAGGTATATTACTAGGGAAAGAAGGTGTATTAAGGTGTTTTTAGAGTACAAGAAGAACTTAGGCACTATCTTAGAGATTGTAGAAATCAAATGAGTGTTTTGGAATACACCAAAGTCATTTTGGAGTGTTTGAGACTTATGCAAACTTTGGTAAACTAGGAGAAAGTATGAACTTGTGAAGGGATTTCAAGAATGGCATAAGGGAATTTGGTTTGTAAGGAACATGCATGAAAGATGATGTTAATGGAGAGGAAAATACTTTGGCATAATGGTTATTATAGGCATGAAACACCACTTGGAAATCTAAGGAGAAAACATTATAAGTGTTAGGAGTTTTAGTAAGAAATGAACAAGTGTTTAAGAGTGTAGAAAATGAACTTTCCTACACGTCCGAACTTCCGTCCGAATTTGGAAGTCCGGACGTGCCCTGTTGCGTTAAGCTTTCTGAGTCTCGGCCACTGTCCGAACTTCTGTCCGACCCTTGAAGTTCGGACACGACCATCACTTTTCTCTGATTTTTCCTCGACCTATGTCCGAACTTAGGAAGATCGGACACAAGTTCGGACATACGTCTGGGCTTACCCTTTGAGTCTCGACTTGCATCCGAACTTGGGAAGCTCGGACACAAGTTCGGACAGGCCACTGTGTTGGCCAAAAATGTTATTTAAGACTAGAAAACGTTGTCTAAAAATGGTGATTAGTTAGTAATGATGATGTGAGGTTGTCTAAGACATGTTAGGTGAGTTATAATGACAATTAAAAGGGTGAAAGGTTATAACAAGCGTGAAAATAAAATAACTAGTTACGTGAAGTAGTAAGTTAACAACGAACTAGTGCGTTAATTAACCGACGTTACTGAATGTGTATAGGATTCTCCAACGGTGGAAACCAGTCGAAGCAAGGACCAAGGTATGGTTTTCTTGCAGCCTGTTGTCTACCGGTTTACACCGGCTTGTGTGTTGTTTGTTTTTTGTGTGTGTGTTTATGACCTTGTAAGACTTAAATCATGTAACGAGTGTACAATTGTTAAATATTATTACATTGTTAAGTATGACTCTCTCTTCCCTTGTGTGTGTCTAACAAGACTTAACCTATTGTGTGTGATTGGTTCATTGAGTTCAATGTTGAACTTCTAACTAGTGCTAACGGGGGAAGTGAGGAGTCCGGTCTGTTCCGCCACACGTGTGAGTATGGGAGTCGATGTCATAACCGGTTCGATTCTCTTTGTATGTTATGGTTTTTTTCCAATTTGGTTTCCAACCTTCCCTTTAGCTTAACCAAGGCTACTTTACTGACTCACGTCGGGCCACAGGGGCATACTATGTGTTTTCGGTGTGCTTGGATCACTATATCCGAGGCACCATGTGTTAAGTTATACGTTCAATCTAACAGGGCGGTAACGAGTTATGTAACGAGCTTAGCATGAGTATGGCAACATTCTCTAGGCTCTCCATGGGAACTAATTGTATTGGTTCACTTCCTAAAGGAATTGTTCTTGTATGTTATGTGTGATGTTGTGTACAATACCCATGTTATGATATATGTATATGTTGTATGTTTTTAAAAGAATGCCATGTCATCATGACAATTAGTTGCGCGTATCCCGGTAGCCAATGGGTTGTGCGTTAACCATACCAGCCAAGGGTTGCTGACCCCCTCGGGGGCTCCATATTTCTTTTACTGCAGGATGAGGATCAAAGAAGCAGAATGGCTTTAGATTCTAGGATGCAGGATTACTTTTGATTACTTTTGGATGTTAAGCCCGGGATGCGCCTGTGCTCCCGTGGCAATATATTTTGGTACCATTGTATACTGTGACGGTTGTTGGTGTACAGTTTACAGTTATGAATGTAGCAACAAACTCGGTATTTTGTTAATGTATTAAAAGTTATTAGTTCTATGCTCGGGAGTCTGATCATCAGACCGATACACTTTATTTATTCTGCCTTGTTAACCACGTGGGTGGTTAACGGCGTTGTAGCACCGAATCGTTTAGTTATTGTTTAGTTGTTAATTCCCGCTGCGATTTCAAGTATTGTTAAGTGCGTAGTAGGGGTGTTACAAAAAGTGGTATCAGAGCGAAGTATCGCTCTGATGGCTAGAATATCGAGCTTAGGGATATACCGAGTTAGGAAACCTAACCACAGTTACCTAAGAGAACAGTTGTGGAAAGGTTAACCACTAAGTGTGGAATACCTCATTGTCGGGAAGATGTTACAACCGTTGGACCGATAAGTGTGCAAGCACAGTGCTAATAAATGTTCATGTGAATTCAGATGTCAGGTAGACCACGAGGTCGAGGCCGCAGGCGCGGCATTGGTGATACCGGGAACCAGGGAGAGAACCCTACGGCACAGGTCATGGCCGACGCTGTTGCGGCCGCCGTAGCCCAGATGGTCCCACAGTTATTAGCTGCGATGCAGCAGCAGCAAGGCGGTGAGGGTCATCAAGGGCCACAACCGCAACCACAGCGCGCGAGACCAACTGGGTCAAGGCGTTGGCGGATTTGAGACCACCGTCATTCAGTGGGGAGACCGACCCTAGTAAGCTGGAGGCGTACATCTCCGAGATGGAGACCACTTTCGAGACCTTGGACGTTCCTGCTGGTGCCAAGGTTCGACTTGCCGCTTACTATCTGAAGGGATCGGCTCAGACTTGGTGGAAGCTGGTAAGAGAGGGAAGAGTTGGTGATCCTACCTTCCAGTGGAGGGAGTACACGGCCCTGCTGCGAGCCAAGTACTACCCATTCATGTTCAGGAGGCCAAGCGCCTAGAGCTTGACAGTTTGAGACAAGGAGACAAGATGACAGTTGATGAGTACTACACCGCTTTTATCGGACTCATCCATCTGCTGCCGGATCTGGGCTACTCAGACCGGATTTTAGTGAACCGTTTTTATAACGGATTGAGCTACCGCCTACGCTACGGTATGGGGCCGAGCGGGTATACCACCTTGCAGGTAATGAACTACAGTATAAGAGAATAAGTATGTACAGTATGTTAATGTGATGTGAGTTTGTTTAGCGGGGCATAACTAACACCCTAAATATAGGAGTGCTACCATGCCGCTGCAATTGTTGAGATCACCGTCTGTCTGAGGGACGAGGAGAGTGCGCTCAAGCGCAAGGCCATGAGCAAGGGCCAAGGCACGCAAGGGCAAGGGGGAGGAAAGAAGAAGAAGCCATACCCCCAGTCCCAGAAAGGACAGCAACAGGGTGGCAAGGGCCAGACCCAGACCACCACTGCTGAGGAGCCTCTGCAGCTCACATATGCATATGCAGCCAAGCCTCTACGCTCTTACCCACCCAAGGGTAAATAATAAATTCCACTACCGAATCCTAGTGTGTGTTATTACTTTGTGAAGTATGTACTAAGTGTGTGATGTGTTAGCAGCTAGCACGGGCTCTGGACCGGAGCGCCACTATTACTGTAAGTGGTGTAACGGAGACCACCCCGGCAAGGACTGCAAGGGCAATGATGTGCAGTGCCGATACTGCAAAAAGATGGGGCACCGCGACTATGAGTGCTGGCAGAACCCGAACAGCAGAAACTACAGGCCTAAGGGGCAGTGGAAGGGTAAGGCCACCGCGACCACCGATGGCCCGAAGACGGCGAATCAGCCACCCCCAGATCAGAGGTACACAGATTCCCAGAAGGGGAAGGGGTCGGGACCTAGCAAGGCCACCCTGCATGTGGTGGACCGGTCTGAGGAGCCAGGGCCCTCTTCTAGACCAGGTACTGCCTAAATTGTTGAATGAAATAAGTGATTGCATACCGCATTTCATGCATATGTGTTAGTGAGTCCAAGTGTACTACCATGTGAGTAAAGAATTAAAGTATAGTGTGAAAGTCACCTAAATAGGTAATTTGAAAACATAGGAACCTTCAATATTTGTTATCCAATCCCACCCACACCAAACCCTGAAGAAACCACCATCAGCATCACCGACTTTCCAATGGAGCAATGTCAGGTCATCCAACCAGGTATGATACTCTTAAATGGATACCTGACACCGGAAGCAAAAATCCACATCATCCAACGATGCGACGAACTGGGAGCAGAACCTGGAGGTTTCTACACACCCGAGTACCCGAGCGGATCGAAGATGAAATTGAAGATGATGTGCATGGGTAAGGACTGGAACCCTTACACCAAGTCATATCAAGAAGTGCGAGCTGAAGATGGAGCAACTATACCAAGTATACCTTAGGAGTTCCTCGCGGTCGTTAACCACGCCGTGGGAATTGCTCAGCGAGTTGAAACGGATTCAATTCCAAGTGTTAAAGCAAATCTATGTATTGTGAACTTCTACCAGAAAGGTGGACAGTTAGGGTTACACCAAGATAAGGACGAGTCACCCGAGTCTCTAAGTAAGGGAGTACCCGTGGCTTGTCTTGGTCCATTGGTGATACCGTAGTGTTTGTGTACGGCGAGCAGAAGCGTGCTGATCTCGCAAAGAAGCTAGTGTTGAAATCAGGAGATGTACTAGTCATGGGTGGGCAGTCAAGGATGCTATTCCACGGCATCAAGAAGATCAAACTGAATACCGCACCATCGGCAGCGATCAATGCCACACACATGAAACCCGGACGTTTGAATTTGACCTTAAGGCAGTTTTAAAGCCTTGTATAATTATGTGAAGTGTTGAACCAGTGTATGTTAAAGATGTTGTATGTGTTAGTTATGTCGACAGTGTAAGCCAACGAATGTTGTAAAAAGAGTGTGTTAATGAATAAAGTGGAGTTGTTTGAAGTATATCAACCGTGTTGTTACCCAATACTTATTAGTTTGCCAATGAATTAGGCTGTGCACTCGGAACGGGAGGTATACTGAGTGTCTGCAATGAGGCAGAAGCCGGCAAGAGCGGCACAATCCTCACCGGTACCTTTCCAGTCAATGGCGTGGACGCTTTGATCTTGTTCGACTCCGGAGCTTCTCATACATTCATTTCGCTATCTTTTGCGAAGAGGCTGGGGTTAGACGGTGATGAGATGCCAGACTTCCTAGTCACTCTCCTGTCGAAAGAGCGGATCAGGTGTACCCGCTACCACCGAGATGTTGTTGTACGAATCAGAGATGAAGAGTTTCCGATCAACCTGATAGAGTTCGACGGACTTGGTTTCGATGTGATTGTCGGGATGAACTGGTTGGAGCGGTACAAGGGCAGAATCCTGTGTGCCCCCAAGCATCGAATGCTCTTCGGAGTCCGGTATGGGGTTACAATATCTTACCGCCAGAGGCCCAGGGAGCCTTCGACTCAGATCATCACCGCATGGCTATGTGTCGTGAACTACGACGGGGAATGATGTATACCTCTGCTATGTCCAGGATATAGAGAGAGACCCAGAGTTTAGTCCTGATGTGCCGGTAGTGTCGGAGTTTCCTTATGTATTTCCTAAGGAACTGCCGGCATTCCGCCTAGCACGAGAGGTTGAGTTGAGATTGATTTGGTTCGGGCACCGGACCAATTGCGAAGGCGCCCTACCGTATGGCTCCAGCAGAAATGACCGAGCTCAAGGAGCAGCTGAGAGACTACTCGACAAGGGTTTATCCGCCCTAGCATTTCACCATGGGGAGCGCCGGTCCTCTCCGTGAAGAAGAAGGACGGTAGCCTCCGCCTGTGTATTGACTATCGAGAGCTGAATGCAGTTACGGTGAAGAACCGTTACCCTTTGCCACGCATCGACGACTTATTTGATCAATTGAAAGGGGGCATCAGTATTCTCCAAGATAGATCTACGATCTGGATACCATCAGATTGCCATCCGTGACAGTGACATTGAGAAGACAGCAATCAGAACCAGATATGGACATTATGAGTTTACGGTTATGCCGTTTGGTTATCCAATGCACCAGCCAAGTTCATGGACTAATGAACCGCTTGTTCCAAGATCAGTTGGACAAGTCAGTGGTAGTCTTCATCGACGATATACTTGTGTACTCGAAATCGAGAGGTGAGCACGAAAGCCACCTGAGAAATGTGTTACAAACATTGAGAAAGAATCAGTTGTATGCGAATTTTCAAAGTGTGAATTTTGTTGAACCAAGTATCCTTTCTTGGGCATGTGATTTCTAAGCCGGATCACTGTTGATCCGGCAAATATAGATGCAGTGCGCACCTGGCCTAGGCCGAAGACAGTTACCGATTTAGGAGCTTCCTCGGTCTGGCAGGTTATTATAGGAGGTTTGTGAAGGACTTCTCCAGCGTCTCGAAGCCGATGACTTCCTTGATGAAGAGGATGCTCCATTCGAGTGGACAGATGACTGTGAGAGTTCTTTTTAGAGTCTCAAGGATGCTCTGACATCTGCACCAGTCCTGACTTTACCAGACGGTCCAGATGGGTTTGAGGTCTATTGCGACGCATCAGGCAGAGGAGAGTATGGGTTGTGTGTTGATGCAACACGGGAAGGTCATAGCATACGCCTCCGACAGCTGAAGAAGCATGAAGAAGAACTACCCTACCCACGACTTAGAATGGGTCCCATTGTCTTCGCATTGAAGATATGGCGACATCACTGTATGGGGTAAGTGTGACAATCTATTCCGACCACAAGAGGTTAAAGACTTGTTCACTCAAAGGGAGTTGAACATGAGACAAAGAAGGTGGGTCGAGTTTCTAAACGATTACGACATCAATCTGCAGTATAAGGAGGGTAAGGCAAATGTGGTAGCTGACGCATTGAGTCACAGAGCACACTCTCTCCATTCGCTAGTCTCTCATTCTAGCTTGGTTGAAGAGGTGCGGAGTGCTCAGATGATGGATCTGTATATGTTGGAGATCAGGCAGAAGCTTATCGATGGCACATTCGAGGGTCAGAAGTACGACTCAGACTCCACGATGATGACCTGATTAGGCTGAATGGTCGACTGTGTATTCCGAGGAGTAGTGTAACACCCCATCCAACAACAAAACAAATAAAACAATCTGCAGCGGAAAATATACTTCATCACATTACTTAACTCGTTGGTGTTACACGTCGTTAACCACCCACGTGGCTAACAAGGCTATTACATAAACATGTACCGGTATGATGGACTAGATTCCCGAGCGACTACACATTACTGAACCTCCATTAACAATAGAAACAACATACACCTTCCAACTGTACCGAGTAGTATTTACAAACTGATGCCGATAACAATTTCGGTCTTACTACACCTACTGTACATTAATAACTTAAATAATTACCCAGGTACAACATCTACCCCGTCCTACCTTGAACGGCTTCCAGCTCCTCGTACCTGAAATAGGAAATGTAGAGAAAGGGTGGCCCCCAAGGGGCTCAGCACCTTTGCTGGTATGGTAATCCCGCAGCCCACATGCTACCGGGCCACGCACAACTAATTGTCGTCTTAGCATGCGGTTGATTATATTTAAATCATGCCATGTAACTAAAACACACAACACTAACACTTCGCCTCAATGGGCTCAACAAACAGGTAACACATCCTTACTTGATAAGTCACTCATAGTGTTCATTACCCTATAGTGTTTCTCCTCTGATGGAGCTACTTCCTAATAGACGACACTTACCCATTATCGGGTTTATCCTTAAACGCCTCTTATCACAAACTGGGATTCGTATCCATGATCCACATACTCCACATTTTACAACATATAACATGCATCACATAACAACACATAACAACACTTTTCACGTTTCAACGTGCACATAATAACATCGCAATAGAAATTGCATTACAACAATATCACATAACATAACGGGAACGGTTCTCTTAGGAACCGACCCAAACATTGTTAATTCACTGGTGAGCCTAGAGAATGATGTCACCCCCATGATAAGCTCGTTATACAACACTCATTACCGTCCTAATAGTCGACGAGTAACTTAAGTTAAGATGGTTTGGGTTTTGTGGCCCGAACACGCCACACAAACACATGTTCCCCCCTAAACCGATCATAAGTCAGAATAGCTAAGCTTTGGAGTAAGCTAATGGGAGATCATAACCCGTGAGGGAAACAACCATTACAGAGAGAAGGGTAAGGCTAAAAAGGATACCCACTCCCAAACAACGTGCGACCGCCTAACCGGATTCCTCACCACTGTTAGTACATACTTACTTTTATATTATTAGAGCCCCACTATGGAGTCTATCACATCTACACACCATACAGTATTACAACTGGGTTAAACATACAAGGGAGATCCCTACATACACACACAAATATCACACATTTAACACACGCGCATAGCCGTGGTTAGAACGCCCCATGGTTCGGGTCGTTTAATCCGAATACCGAACTCTCATGTGATCCTAGACTCAGTTAACTAAGGTTAACACTTCTGAGGTTAAATGGTATCGGAGTTGAACACGCCACATAAATGAATTACTGTAAACTCATTGCATGTTTTATCTTACAGTGTGGCAACATACAGAAAAACACATTGGCATACAAGCCGGTGTAATCCGGTAGGACCCGGGTTGCAAGAAAACCATACCTGTCACTGGAGTCCACTTTATCATGTCCACTTATGTTCCCTCGAGCAACTCTCGAACAACTGATAACATCGCATGTACTTTTATTAACATCAGGGTAACATGATTGTTTAAAGTCTAATGCTTATAACTTTTCCCCGTTAACTTAGTTACATAACTTCACATTTTAACTTGTTTTCTTTTACATTTTAATACAACTTTTCCCCCACTAAATTGTCATTATAACTCACTTAACTTGTCCTTAACAATCTTATAACATCATTACTTAATAATCCCCATCATCCTATAACCTTAAACAGATTTTTTTTTTTACATACTTTGGGCCATCCGACCCACCGTCCGACCCACAACTGGTCGGACCGTTCCATAAACTTTTCCCGTCTTTTAAATACACCGGTCCGACCCATGTCCGACCCATACATCTGGGTCGGACCATTCCAGAGACTTAGAGCACACACGTCCGACCCATGTCCGACCCAAGCCCTCTGGGTCGGACCGTTCCAGAACCTATTACTGACGTCTAACAGAGGCTGTCCGACCCAAACTTGGGTCGGACCCCTGGGTCGGACGCCACCAAAATATGCCCAAACATTGTCAAATCCTCTCCAAACTTCTCTTAAGGCCTCCAATTGTATCTTAACATCATTTGGTACACTTATATCCTCATACAACATCCATGAAACTCATTATCTATCACCTTAAACACTTACTCATTTCATACCGAAATTCCTAACACTTATGTTATTTCCTTCTTAGTTTTCCAAGTGGTATTTCATACCTATGATAACCACTATGCCAACTATGTTCCCCACCACTACTACATCATCTCCCAAGCATCTTTTCTTTCTAAACAACTCCTTGAACATCTTTACAAGTTTATAGCTTCCCATGCAACAAATCACTTCATCCCTTTTCACCAACAATACACAAGTCTTAAACAATCAATCTCACCATGAATCTTGAAATGTCCCAATGCATTCTTTTGCATTCTAAATCCTCTAGAACATTGCCTAAGCCCTTTTTACATCTTTAAACACCATGATACATTTTCTTCCACTAGTTGAACACTTAACCATTTTAAACATTTCCTAACTCACCAACTCATTTTAAACCCTTAGAACTTCTTGTTTATTACCTAAATTTTGACATGAACTCTCCTAGAACATTACTAACCAAACACATTGTCTTCACCATCAAACAACCAAGAACACTAAAATCCATCAAACACATTCTTATACACAAACTTCACACATTTAGCACTACATCACATTATAGTGCATAATTTAAATTGCATGGCACTTAGGCCCTTAAATAACATGGCTCTTAGGCCTTAAGATGCATGAATCATAACACTGAATTTCCCCACATTGTATTTGCCTTTGCCCTGCATTACCCTCACAACCATATGCCTTTTACTAAGCCCTTGAGAGCATTCTTCTAAGTCATTTTCCCTTGGCTCCTTAAATCATTTTCATAAGCAATACAAGCTCATTTCTCCTAAGACTTTAAACCACATTAGGTTAGCACATTTACTCTTTTCCTCACAAACTTCTTTCTTGTTTCCTTGACTAAATTGGCAAGGCTTTTTAGTTGCTTGTCGACTTCTAAACATATACAAATAATATAATGAGTACACAAGCTTTAAGCTTCATCTCATTATAAACCCTAGTTACATATATTATTTTAAAGGTATTAAAGATTGTTTTACCTTAGAATGGAAAAGAGCTTGAATAAGTATTAAGAGAGGACTCCTCCTAGCCCTTGGAAGATTCAAATGAAGCTAAAACAAGCAAGGTAAAGACACCATTGTGAGGTGAATTTTCGGAAACAAAACATGAAGGAAACATCATTTTTCTTTGAGTTTCCTTACCTTGAAGCAAAGGAGAACAATAATATGTGAAAAGGTGAGCTCAAGCTCCTCCCATGGTGATTCCTCTTGGCACCGAAATGGAGCTCTTGGAATTTTGAAAGGATAGAATTGAAGAGCTTGATGAGAGGAAGAGAATGGTGGTCTTAGAATTTAATTTGGCCAAATGAGCTAGGAGATACAAGTGGTCAAAGATGGAAAATAATGGTGTGTTTGGTGTTTTCTGTACCAAACCGTGAATGGAGAGCAAGAAGAGATAAAGAGAGGTTGAAGACGTGTGGGATGAAGAGAAATGAGAGAATGAAGATTGCTTTTGCTTTTTAGAAGATATTTATACCTTAAAGCAAATAGTAACCATTAGTCATCATTTGTTACTTATACACTAACATGTGTGGTGACTCATTACTACCAAAACCGGCCCCCTTTATGTTACTAAGGGTATTTTAGTCTTTGTTAGCCAATTTATTTACTTATACAAACATATGTTACAAACTAGCTTATTTTAGTTACTATTCACTAAAACAAGGCACATAGATGTGAAATTTTTGATTTCCCATTGATATAGACTTCCAAATGTGATACTATATAGTACACATGTTAATTAAAGAGTAATGAGGACATTTAGCCATTCAAAACTCATTTACAAACAATGTTTCAAAAATGTGCTTTAAGACTCCTTAAAGCACATTTTGTGTTTTTAACTTGTTTTCAAGCTTGGTTTTTCTTCAGTAATTGGTTTAATATGCTCATTAACATATTTATAAGGTATAGGTATGACCTTTAGGTCTTATACAAATTTCCCAAGCTTAGAGCACATTTTTGCTCTTATTGACTTAAGGTATTTTCTTGTGTTCTGTTTTGGTTTAATTGTCTACCAATGTTTCCTAAGGACTTAATTTGCCTTATTAAATCATAATTGAATATATTAAGTCTTGGTAGGCTCTTTGGGTCCCAACCAAGTTCACTCCAAGCTTAGAGCATGTTTTTTGCTCAAGCAATGTCTTAGTGCCTTATTGCATTTTACTATGGTTTAAATTGTCACTGATGTTTCTAAGGCACTTTTTAGCCTTTACATACCATAGTTTAAATGTTTAACAACATATCAAGGTTTGGGGTATTTCAAGTAGCGCTGAGCTGAAGGAGCGCATACTGAGTGAATCCCACTGTTCTACGACTTCGATTCACCCCGGAGCTTCAAAAATGTATAAGTGTATGAAACATTATTTTTGGTGGACTGGAATGAAAAAGATGTGAATGATTATGTGCTGAGGTGTCTCACTTGTCAGAAGTCAAGTTTGAGCACCGACGGCCTGGTGGTATGGTACAGCCAATGCTAGTGCCTGAGTGGAAGTTCCATGATATTTCTATGGACTTCGTAGTAGGGCTTCCGCCTACAAGGGAGGTCTGAATATGATTTGGGTTGTTGTTGACCGACTGACCAAGGTGGCTCGATTCATAGCGATGAAGGACACCTGGAAAGTGGCAAAACTAGCAGAGCTCTTTGATAGAGAGATTGTTCGGCACCTGGGTACCGAAGACTATCGTGTCTGATAGGGATACCAGATTCCTCTCCAGGTACTGGAAATCCACACGGAAGCGCTTGGTACCGAGCTGAAGCTAAGTACAAGCGTTCCACCCCACAGACAGATGGTCAGAGTGAGCGCACCATCCAGACACTTGGATATGTTATGTGCATGTGCACTTGATTTTCAGACCAGCTGGATTGACAAGTTACATCTGATCGAGTTTAGCTACAACAACAGTTACCATGCTTCGATCAAGATGTCTCCCTTCCAGGCTTTGTACGGTAGACCATGCCGCACGCCAATGTGCTGGGATGAGTCGAGTGAGATAGTCATTATAACCAGAGTACTGGAACAAGTTCAAGCAGAAGTACGACAGATTCGGGCTAATATGAAGTCAGCTCAGGATAGGCAGAAATCATACACTGATGTGCGCAGACGTGACCTGGAGTTCGCCGTGGGCGATCAGGTATTTTTGAGAGTATCCCCCATGAAGGAGTGTTTCGTTTTGGCCAGAAAGGCAAGTTGAGCCCAAAATATGGGGCCTTATGTTGTGACGGAGCGATCGGTCCGGTAGCTTACAGACTTGATTTACCCGCCCGAGCTGGGCAGGTACATGATGTATTTCATGTGTCCCAGTTGAAGAAATATATGTCTCATCCGTCTCATGTACTTCGCCGAAAGGCTAACTTTAGAGCCGACCATGCGATCAGTGGAGACTCCGGTACGGATTCTGGATACTAAGACTCGAGACACTCGCCATAAGTCTGTGAAACTGGTGAAGGTTCTCTGGTCTAACCAGGACATTGAGGAGGCCACTTGGGAGCTGGAAGATAAGATGAAGGTGAAGTACCCGTCATTGTTTACTTCTTAGCGTTTGTATGTATAGGGTACGGGGCGTACCCCTATTTAAGGGGGTAGAGCCGTTTCGGTTATGTGTGTGTACGACATGTATTTGGATACATTGTTTGTGTTGTTTGTCATGTTTTTACCGTTGTTGTGTTGTATGTGTTTTGGACCTTGTGTCCGATGTTATGTAAGGATGTTTTAATGTTATTATGGAAGTATTGTTGATATATGTTTCCCGTGTTCTAATATTTAGGATATGTGGAAGTATAACTTTAAGGACAAAGTTCTTTTAAGGGGGTAATTGAAATACCCCCAACCTAGTTTATTTGTTTAAACACTACACTAAAAGGTGTAGTAAGACTAAAAAGTCTTAAAACATTAGTAAACAATTTAAAAACATAAAAACACAATCAATAAAGGCCAAAATGTGCTCTAAGCTTGGATAATCTTGGTTAAGACCTAATAAGCTTATCAAGACTTCATTTATATATTAATGAATAAATAAAACCAATTACCAAAGAAACCAAGCTTGAAAACAAGTTAAAACACAAAATGTGCTTTAAGGAGTCTTGAAGCACGTTTTTGAAAATTTGTCTTGTAATGAGTTTTTGAATGGCTAAATGTCCATCATTACTCTTTAATTAATATGTGTACTACTTAGTATCACATTTGGAAGTCTATATCAATGAGAAATCAAAAATTTCACATCTATGGTGCCTTGTTTTAGTGAATAGTAACTAAAATAAGCTAGTTTTAACATATGTTTATATAAGTAATTAAATTGCCCAACAAGACAAAATACCCTTATTATAATAATAGGGGCCGGTTTTCTTATAAGGGATGAGTCCCCCTTGTTAATTTGATAAGATAGAAATTGATAAAGTAAATCACTATTTAATTTTACTTAAATATCTAAACAAACTAAATCTTCTTCATTCTCTCATTTCTCTTGTTCCCACCGTCTTCTACCTTCCTTCTTGCTCTCATTCACGGTTTGCTACAGCCCACACCAAAACTCCATCTTTGACCACTTATATCTCTTAGCTCATTTGCCAAATCAAATTCTAAGACACCATTCTCTTTCTCTCTCATCAAGCTCTTCAATCCTATCTTCTCAAAATCTCAAGAGCTCCATTTTGGTGCCAAGAAGAATCTCCATGGGAGGAGCTTGAGCTCATCTTTCACATATTGTTGTTATCCATTGCTTCTAGGTAAGGAACTCAAAGAAAAATAACATTTCCTTCATGTTTGTGTGTTGTCGAAAATCACCATTGTGGTGTCTTTACCTTGCTTGTTTTAGCTTCATTTGAATCTTCCAAGGGCTTGGTGGAGTCCTCTCTTGTTACATATCCAAACTCTCTTTCCATTCCAAGGTAAAACAATCATCTTAATGCTTTAAAATAATATATGTAACTAGGGTTTACAATGAGGTGAAGCATAAAGCTTGTATACTCATTTATCATTTGTATAATGTTTAGAAGTTGACAAGCAACTAAAAGCCTTGCCAATTTAGTCAAGGAAACAAGAAAGAAGTTTTTGAGGAAAAGAGGTAAATATGCTAACCTAATGTGGTTTAAAGTCTTAGGAGAAATGAGCTTATATTGCTTATGAAAATGACTTATGGAGCCAATGGTAAATGACTTAGAAGAATGATCTCAAGGGCTTAGTTAAAGTAAAGACATATGTATTGTTGATTGTATTTGCAGGTCAAAGGCAAATATAATGTGGGAAATTCAGTGTTTATGGTTTATGCACTTTAAGGGCCTAAGAGCCATGTTATTTAAGGGCCTAAGTGCCGAGCAATTTAAATAATGCACTATATTATGATGTAGTGTAGTTTGGGTGAAATTTGTGTATAAGAAGGTTGTTGATGGATTTAAGTGTTCTTGGATGTTCAATGGTGAAAACTATGTGCTTTGGTGTGACAAGATGTTAGTAGAACCATGTCAAAAAAATTAGGTAATAGATAGAAGTTTTAAGTGTCTAAATGAGTTTAGGTGAACTAGGAAGTGTTAAAAGTGACTAGGTATATTACTAGGGAAAGAAGGTGTATTAAGGTGTTTTTAGAGTACAAGAAGAACTTAGGCACTATCTTAGAGATTGTAGAAATCAAATGAGTGTTTTGGAATACACCAAAGTCATTTTGGAGTGTGTTGAGACTTATGCAACTTTGGTAAACTAGGAGAAAGTATGAACTTGTGAAGGGATTTCAAGAATGGCATAAGGGAATTTGGTTTGTAAGGAAACATGCTTGAAAGATGATGTTAATGGAGAGGAGAATACTTTGGCATAATGGTTATTATAGGCATGAACACCACTTGGAAATCTAAGAGAAAACATTATAAGTGTTAGGAGTTTTAGTAAGAAATGAACAAGTGTTTAAGAGTGTAGAAAATGAACTTTCCTACACGTCCGAACTTCCGTCCGAATTTGGAAGTCCGGACGTGCCCTGTTGCGTTAAGCTTTCTGAGTCTCGGCCACTGTCCGAACTTCTGTCTGACCCTTGAAGTTCGGACACGCCATCGCTTTTCTCTGATTTTTCCTCGACCTATGTCCGAACTTAGGAAAATCGGACACAAGTTCGGACATACGTTTGGGCTTACCCTTTGAGTCTCGACTTGCGTCCGAACTTGGGAAGCTCGGACACAAGTTCGGACAGGCCACTGTGTTGGCCAAAAATGTTATTTAAGACTAGAAAACGTTGTCTAAAAATGGTGATTAGTTAGTAATGATGATGTGAGGTTGTCTAAGACATGTTAGGTGAGTTTAATGACAATTAAAAGGTGAAAGGTTATAACAAGCGTGAAAATAAAATAACTAGTTACGTGAAGTATTAAGTTAACAACGAACTAGTGCGTTAATTACCGACGTTACTGAATGTGTATAGGATTCTCCAACGGTGGAAACCAGTCGAGCAAGGACCAAGGTATGGTTTTCTTGCAGTCTGTTGTCTACCGGTTTACACCGGCTTGTGTGTTGTTTTGTTTTTCTGTGTGTTTATGACCTTGTAAGACTTAAATCATGTAACGAGTTTACAGTTGTTAAATATTATTACATTGTTAAGTATGACTCTCTCTTCCCTTGTGTGTGTCTAACAAGACTTAACCTATTGTGTGTGATTGGTTCATTGAGTTCAATGTTGAACTTCTAACAAGTGCTAACGGGGGAAGTGAGGAGTCCGGTCTGTTCCGGCCACGCGTGTGAGTATGGGAGTCGATGTCATAACCGGTTCGATTCTCTTTGTATGTTATGGTTGTTTTCCAATTTGGTTTCCAACCTTCCCTTTAGCTTAACCAAGGCAATTTTACTGACTCACGTCGGGCCACAGGGGCATACTATGTGTTGTTTCGGTGTGCTGGATCACTATATCCGAGGCACCTTGTGTTAAGTTATCCGTTCAATCTAACAAGGCGGTAACGAGTTATGTAACGAGCTTAGCATGAGTATGGCAACATTCTCTAGGCTCTCCATGGGAACTAATTGTATTGGTTCACTTCCTAAAAGGAATTGTTCTTGTATGTTATGTGTGATGTTGTGTACAATACCCATGTTATGATATGTATATGTTGTATGTTTTTAAAAGAATGCCATGTCATCATGACAATTAGTTGCTCGTATCCCGGTAGCCGATGGCTGCGCGTTAACCATACCAGCCAAGGGTTGCTGACCCCTCGGGGGCTCCATATTTCTTTTACTGCAGGATGAGGATCGAAGAAGCAGAATGGCTTTAGATTCTAGGATGCAGGATTACTTTTGATTACTTTTGGATGTTAAGCCCGGGATGCGCCTGTGCTCCCGTGGCAATATATTTTGGTACCATTGTATACTGTGACGGTTGTTGGTGTACAGTTTACAGTTATGAATGTAGCAACAAACTCGGTATTTTGTTAATGTATTAAAAGTTATTAGTTCTATGCTCGGGAGTCTGATCATCAGACCGATACGCTTGTATTTATTCTGCCTTGTTAACCACGTGGGTGGTTAACGGCGTTGTAGCACCGAATCGTTTAGTTGTTAATTCCTGCTGCGATTTCAAGTATTGTTAAGTGCGTAGTAGGGGTGTTACATATACTGTATTGAACTTATGGAGTATTGTAATGAATGGGAAGTTCTAGTATTTGAATTGGTAACTGGAGTATGTATTGTAAGTGTGTAGTACTCGGATATTCCGGTCCATCAGACCGATGCTGTATGTAGTAGTAGTAGTAGCCTTGTTAGTCACGTGGGTGGCTAACGGCATTGTATCACCCGCCGTTGAGTATGTAAGTATCCGCTGCGTGAGTCTGGATTGTATAAGGAGATTGGACGGTAATGACAGTATTAGCGGTAGGGGTGTTACATCTTCGCAAAGAGATTCAACTCCACTAAGGAATTGATCTCCAGGCTTCTTCAGTATGTCTGCACCAAGAGAGGATAAGATCATTGTCTTGCATTGGTTGACCAATCCTTTGTAGAACAACTGAGATAGTTGTTCCTTGGTGAGGCCGTGGTGTGGACATGTGCGCAGCAACCCTTTGAATCTGTCCCAAGTCTCACAGATGTTCTCCGAGCTAGGTTGTCTAAAGTTGTAAATGTCGCCGATCATCTCCAGGGTGCGACTAGGGGGCATGAATTTGTCATAAAACTTGGTTGCCATGTCCTCCCATGTGGTGATGGTACTGGGAATTAGACTGTGGTACCACTTGCTGGCGTTCCCCATAAGGCTATGGGGAAAGAGGGAAAGTCTGGCGTATTGGAGGACATTGTTTGTGGAGGTTAGGATGTTTGTATGTTGTAGAAATTTGGTGATGTGGAGCAAGGCATCGTCCGGGTTTGTACCGTCGAACATACCCAACTCCTTAATGCATCGGATTTGATGATATGGCTTAAGTTTTTTGCCATTCATCGTATTCGTTTTGTGGAAGGAGAGGGAGGTCGATTGCGGGCTTTTGGCCTTGGTTAGAAGGCCGGTTTTATATTTCGGACGGTAGGTGCTGCCATTGATGTAGGAGGTAGGTGTTGTGATTTCTTCGTTGACGAATGGAGCGAAGAAGAGTCCTCTCTCGATTTCTGGGTCTAAATCTGCTAAATCTTTAGGAGAATTCGTGGACCGCAGAAGCATTCACTTTGATAACTTCAGGAGGAGCAAGAGAAAACGTTATAATACTTCGTAATAATAAAAGAATTAATATAATGACATTATTAAACTTACGAAAATACAAGAAGAAATAAATTTTTGGTTATGCCGGACAGAGTGCCGGGCGACTCTTACCCGGCAGTGGACTTCCTCCCCTAATGCCGGGTTTATACCACCCGGCATGTCGCCCGGCGTGACCAAAAAGCGAAAATAAAAGACATGGAAAGTAAGAGATAATCCAAGTGCAAGACATAAAATGTAAGGTATCTTGCCTAACTGTCCCTACTAATTATGGCAAAAATATTGAGTAAAATTGAACATGCCGGATAACTTCTGTCCGGCTTCGGACTTCCTCCGAGATGCCGGTTTTGAGAAACCCGGCACAATACACGGCAATTTAAACTCGAAATACAAATTTAAAGAATCATAGTATAGGGACTAATATAAGAGAGAAATAACGAAAGGAGTAGACAAGAATACATTCAAATTTGTTAAAACTTAACACTGTACGAAATTTTGAAAAATTTTGAACATGCCGGACATAATGACATCGGACTTCCTCCGAGTATGCCGGTGACGATGCCCGGCACTCCGCACGGCACATTCAAATCTGCAAAACTAAGGCGAATTTTAAATCAAGGAATAAAGAAATTGAAGAATCGAAATATGTTAATGTGCCAGATACGCGACATCCGGCCTTGCACCCGGCCTATTCAACAGAAAGCAAAATGAACAATTTAAATCAAAGAATAAAGAATAAAGAATAGGGCGTTTTACCGAATTTAGGACTTGGACTAATTCCAAGTCCCCGGCAACGGCGCCAATTTGTTAACTAGAAAAATTGTAGGGATAACTATATACAAAAGAATAAAATAAAAACTAAACCTACAACTCTACTACAGGTAGCAAAGTAAAACCCGGTCGGAGTATAGTGTAAATATATTACGACCGAGAGTATCATACCCAAGGGACTTATAGAAAATTAGTCCTAATCCGGGCAAAAGCCTATTCTATAATAACAAGGGGGAAAGTAAAGGTTGATTCTAAACTAAGGAAACTAATAAAATAAACTAACTTTGATTTGAGGATATTATCAATGTAAGGGACACGTAAGACCAATAATCAAAGTGGCAAGTCTCAAAGAGGATTTGGTCTCGCAAAATGCATACGCCGGATGTGATGCCGGATCTCCGCTACCCGGCAGAGTCAAGGCCTTTGAATGTGCCGGACAACCTTTACCCGGCATGACATCCGGCATCGTACATTTCGTAAATAACACTTCCAGATTCAGTTCTGACTAAAGGACTCATTATCCATCCTTGCATCGTGCAAGCTAATGCCACGAATACAACCAAGATAATGGGGAATAAGATATTAACCCTAAACCTAAGGCTTGCTCCCGCTGAAGCGCAGAAGACAACGTTATAGATAACCAAAATCCTAATTTATCCTACTCTTGCTTGAAAGGCCTCAAAGCTAGAGAACTAGAAGGAGAAATAATTATATAAATACTATATTATTACTTAACTTAGACTAAACTTTTAGAGAAAGAATCATAAATATGTAATATTACTCATAATTCCTTTTAAAATCAACTAATGAGTTTTTAAACTTAATTCATAAGTTTATAAAATAGAAATATCCACATGCCTACTTCTTCTCATTCTACTTTGCATAAAGACAACTTTTAACTCATACTCATTTTTACTTCCCTACGACCTAACTTCTGCATAGCTTAACACAAGGTCTTCTTCTTCTCTTGCGTGATGGTCTGCATACGTTCCTTGGACACCAACAGATGGAGTGGGGCGGAATAGAGTGTGATGGCGTGGATTTGGTATGTTGAAGTGTGTCCAATGATGTAACTCACGCCTATTTATAGGGCTTTAAAACGTCTTTTGTCGGGTGTCGTGCCGGATCATCAATAGCCGGCACACGTGATAAATGCGCCCAACTATAACGTCGAAACCGCCAATTCCGCGCGAAACAGTACATATACCGGGTAGGAGATACCCGGCATCACACCCGCATCACACTAATCACCACGGTCAATAACTGCTATCGCTTGGTCAACCATGGCGACTCTTTACTTATGCCGGATGGGATCTACCCGCATCGTATCCGGCAAAGCTCCTTTTCCAATCTATGCTCATGCCGTGCAGAATTAATCTGGCGTTGAGTCCGCATCATCTGAACTTTTGCCTAGAAAATCATTTTCCTTGCACAGAAAACTCACAAAATCATAATCTGTATAAATAATATACTTTAAACACATAATATAACATAAATAACATATATTTAACCTTATTTAGATAATTATAATGCTAAATATAGCACATAAAATATGATAAGTCGGCGGCTTATCATTAGACCTTCACACAAGGCATTATTTTTTTCCATTCTTTAACCAAAACTTGAACAAGACTTAACACTTCTGATAACATAACCTTGGTGTGTTTAAAACACCCATTTGATCTCTAATCCACCAAGACAATGCCCAAGGCACCTTAACACTTAAGAACACCTTAATTCACCTTCTTTCACCATCTTTACACTTAACCATTCCTAACACCTTCTAGGTCATAAATCTCATTACAATACTTTTTTTTGGATAAGTGACTGAACTTATCAGCGATACTGAGGTTCTAAATGAACCTTTCTCGCAATACGGTAGTAGTGAGTTTTGAACCAGGACCTTTGGTCAAGGATACTACTCCACTACCGACCAAGCCATTAGGGCTTGGCATCTCATTACAATACATAAACTCCTTTGTTTATCAACTAAATTTTGCCATAGCTTCTCTTGTATCACATGCACCAAAACACATTGTTTTTCACTTTTAAACAATCCAAGAACACTCAATCTCTTGATACACATTCTTACACACAAACATATGGTTTTTTTTCATCCTTTAACCATCTAGGACATTCATCTCCACAGAACATTCTTTACACACGACTAAAACCTTTAAACTACACTACATCACAATATAGTGCATAACTTAAATTGCTTGGCACTTAGGCCTTGAATTCCATAAACCTTAAACACTGAATTTCCCACATAATAATGCCTTCAACCTGCAAATACACACAACAATGCTCCCATGTCCTTTTAGTCCACCTTGTGGATAGTTTTCTATCTCATTTCCCATTGGCTCTTTAGGTTAATTATTAAGCAAATATAGCTCATTTCCTAGTACATAAAACTACATTAAGAGAGGTCATTTACCTCTTTACTTTCCAAGCTTTCTCACATGTTTCTCTCTTGTTCTTTCTTGGTTGAAAATCGGCAAGGAGCTTTATTACTTGTCAACCTTCTAACCAATACACATATAAGGGTAATGAGCATTAAGTTTGATACTCAAACTCTTAATTAAACCCTAGGTTTACATAAGTGTCTTGAAACACTAAAATTGATGATTACCTTTGGAATTTGAAAGAGAGCTTGGTTAAGTAGCAAGATAGGACTTCTCCTAGTCCCTTGAATATTGAATTAAGCTAAGAAGAGAGCAAGACAAGGCACCATTGTAAGGTGAATTTTCGACTATACACAAAATGATGGGAACTTGGTTTTTCTTTGATTTTTCTTACCTTGAAGCAAAGGAGAATGACAAGGCATGAAAATATGAGCTTAAGCTCCTTCAATGGAGATTCTTCATGGCACCAAAATGGAGTTCTTGAAGATTTGAAAAGATAGGAATGAAGAGCTTCCTCCACTAACACAAATATGGTCTTAGATTTTGATTTGAGCATGGAGTTGGATTTGGCAAGGAAATGAGATGGAGAAGAGAGGTTGCTGTAGCAAGAACGACTTGGAGCTGGAGGAGGACGAAGAACATGGTGGAGCAAAGGAGAATGAAGAAAAGTGAGGTGAGAGGTAAATTAAAGAGGTATTTTATATTAACAAGCAAAGTGCTTTTACTTTAGTTTCCCCCTCTTTATTTGCTTGGCTGTCAATGGTGGTGACTCACCATGTCTAAAACCGTGCCCCCTTTAGTTAGGAAGATATTTTATGGCTTTGTTGACCATTTATCTAATTAAAGTTGACTAAAGTCAAAACTAGCACTATTTGAGCACTATTCACCAGTTAAGGCACATAATTGGTGAAATTTTTGATTTCCCATTGATTTAAACTTCCTAATGAAATACTAAGTAGTACACATGTTGATTAAAGAGTAATGATGGACATTTAGCCACTCAAAACCCATTTCCAAGGCAATTTTTCAAAATGTGCTTTAAGGCTCCTTAAAGCACATTTGTGTTTTAACTTGTTTTCAAGCTTGGTTTTCTTTAGGAATTTATTTAATATGTTAATTAAAATATAAATAAGGTCTTGGTAAGCTTATTAGTTTTTAACCAAACTTATCCCAAGCTTAGAGCACATTTTCGCCCATATTGGCTTTAAGGTATTTATTTGTGTTTTTGTTTGGTTTAATTGTCTACCAATGTTTCTTAAGGACTTATTTAGCCTTATTAAATCATAATTGAATGTTATAAGTCTTGGTAGGCTCTTTGGGTCCTTACCAGTTCACTCCAAGCTTAGAGCATGTTTTTTGCTCAAACTGTCTTAGTAGCACTTTACTGTGTTTACTTTGGTTTAATTCACTTAATCGCATTTATAAGGCACCTTTTATCCTTTATATACCATAGTATAATATTTAAACATCATATCAAGGTTTGGGTATTTCAACGAGCCAAGGATGTTGACCACATCAGAGCCCGAGGCACAAGAACGTGTAAGAGGACTTATTAAGCATTAATGAACTATAATTCGTAGATATGAACGTTTAAAAACCTATAAGTTGATTGTGGAAGATATTGCCAGATGGGCACCAGTGAGATTAAGGAGATAATACCAAGACAGGGGCGGAGCACAAACCATTCCTTTTAGGGTGGGGATACCTCTCCTTGTTGTAAGGTCGTGAGTGGGAATAAACCTCTTAGAAAGGCTTTCACTTATTAGAGCTAGAATACTCTCTTATTAAAGAATGGAAATTGTAAACCTTGAGATTACCTTAGAACGTACAAGATACACTTGAGTAATAAAGAAGGCTGCATAGACAGACCTCATATCCAACACCCAGAATTTAAGAATCAGTAAATGTCAAAGATAAACATTGTGAGTGCACAATCATGCATGTCAGGTGACCAACCTAAGAAGAGCATAATGACTCAATGGATAACTTCTTTAGTAACCAGTTAAAGTACTTGGTAATTAACATCATAAAGATGAAAGAATGTAAGAGAGACTAACCTACATGTGAACCCGAAATGGAAGCAAACACCTTCATACTAAGAGAACAATTTTATGACACGGTATTGTAATCGCCACACACCCGGAATTGGGGAACCCCGAGTGTGTTTACACCAGGAAGGGATTGAGTATAAGATAAGACGTAAGATTAAGGGATTGAGGAGTTGCACCATCAACGGGCAACAGAGAAAGGCGAGCTACCATGGTAGCAGAAGCCGTAGAACAATACCTATATAAGTGTATTAAGTCATGGTGCGTAGTAAAGCGACCATTATATATAAGCGGTCAAATATTGACACTGAGGCATTTGATCTATGAACTAAGAATGATATAAGAAAGGGGTAAGATGGTACACGAACTGCGCATTGATGCCAGTAGTCTAGACCAGGCGAGGTAAGATTTTCACAGGAAGCACACTTTCCATTCCTTAAGGAACTAAAGTGCGTTCCTAGTAGATCAACATAAGAAACAAGATAAGAAGCTCTATGGAAAGAGACCTCACTTACTAAGAGACCGAGTCAGTACGGAATACAGAAGGAGCTAGAGCATACCATACCCAAGAACACAGTAAATGGATTTCCCTTGATTAAGTTCAAGAAGAACAATAAGTGTTATTATGGAACGATGTAAAGGAGATCGACAACAGAATACTTCATAGTTAGCAATAGCTAAACGTGTGACAGACACTATGAGTTTACTAAAACGAGATGTGGGATGACTGCACCCCACAAGGGCTTGCAGGCCTAACAGACTCATTTATGAGTTGGTTGGTAAGTAGTAATGTACCAGTAAGGTACCCCATTCATGTGAACGAGTGGTGTAAGGAACACGGGAAGTAGTCGACTCCGTACCACGGTCAACGACGCAAGATCAGACAAGAGCAGCTGCTACCACAAACACTTGAAGATAAGAAACTCAGTTGAACCAACGACACAAAGGAACCAAAGAACTCACTTCA